>JAFJHM010000071.1:0-96728 GCA_019201815.1 Bombus balteatus | reverse complement strand
AAATTCGACATCAGGCAAAAAAGAAGAATAATATATCAAAACATAATTAACGCGAAGGAATACCCGAGACATTGAAATCAGAACCGGCGGTCGGTGTTTAAACCAGTAATCTGACGTAGTGTTTATTACGGTGTTTTCAAACATTGGAGACGTTTGCGGGTTTTCGTTCTTCTCGTCCCACTGTTAGCAGACGTTGGTCATCTTTAGGGCGAGACTCCTAGCGATATTGTAATTCAATTAAATTGAGTAAATCTTGTTTATCATAGTCTAACCATTATTTTAAAAATAACTTTAATCCTCTCCCGCGCTAGTACTCCTGCCCATAGCAGGTTAGCCGAAAAAGTGGAAATTATTTACCAGTCGCATTGAAATAAGTAACGCTACCCAATTAATACACCAAACATTGAAAGCGTAAGAGAAACCAACACGACATCAGACTTAAATACTATAGACGGAAAGGAAAGGTACATATATATAATAAAAAAAACGGTAAACGGAATTTCCTTCTCTCGAAATAGTCCAAGGACTATTTCTGGTGTCAGCAACTACCGTATTATTTAAAGTTCAAAATATATTTCCAGTATTATTATCCTTTATCCTTCTCGATCAAACTAGCGATTAATACAATGAAAGAAGCAAACGAGAACGTAACACGTGTACTGCGTTCTGCGTGTAAAATGCAGTAAATACAGCGCTTAAACGTCGAAATATCTCAAAAGATAACGAAATAACGCTTATTCTACGACAAAATCGACGAAACACTGAGCTTTGCGAGCTGCTGGTGTTACGTCCCACGCCCGCACGTGCCGGAGAAAACTAACAATATGTAAGTAGCATAAGAAACGAATCGATCACACAGTAATGTGAAAACTTAGACAACCCCACCCCGAGACCCTTTTGAATAAATCGTTACGTGGTAATTATTCAAGGACAAATTGGTCTATAAATACGCTTACCATCCTAGCGCAAAAGCGGTTTTTAGTTAATTGTTGTTAGTCGACGAAACCGGTACACTGGGTGAGTCTGCTATTGTCAATCCGCTAATAATTAAAATTTAGTCAAAGTTCCGATACGCGAGTCAAAAGTTAAAGTTACCAACAAGGGTGTAACCCTAGGCGTGCGAATCCGATAATTCAATCATTGTCGTTAGCCGCGAGTCAATTGTTAACCAATTAGACGGATATAATAATTGTTGAAATTGTAGAGTCTAAATAAATTGTAAAGCGAGACGAGCTAGAATTCAAGAATTTATCGCCCTAAAATATACAAGCAAGGCGAGAGCTTCGATTTGGCATCATTTCTTCTCCGTTAATTTCGGCGTCGTACGAAATTCGACATCAGGGCAAAAAAGAAGAATAATATATCAAAAACATAATTAACGCGAAGGAATACCCGAGACATTGAAATCATAACGACCGTTCGCTGTATTAACCAGTAATCTGACGTAGTGTTTATTACGGTGTTTTCAAACATTGGAGACGTTTGCGGGTTTTCGTTCTTCTCGTCCCACTGTTAGCAGACGTTGGTCATCTTTGGGCGAGACTCCTAGCGATATTGTAATTCAATTAAATTGAGTAAATCTTGTTTATCATAGTCTAACCATTATTTTAAAATAACTTTAATCCTCTCCCGCGCTAGTACTCCTGCCCATAGCAGGTTAGCCGAAAAAAGTGGAAATTATTTACCAGTCGCATTGAAATAAGTAACGCTACCCAATTAATACACCAAACATTGAAAGCGTAAGAGAAACCAACACGACATCAGACTTAAATACTATAGACGGAAAGGAAAGGTACATATATATAATAAAAAAAAACGATAAACGGAATTTCTCTCTCGAAATAGTCCAAGGACTATTTCTGGTGTCAGCAACTACCGTATTATTTAAAGTTCAAAATATATTTCCAGTATTATTATCCTTTATCCTTCTCGATCAAACTAGCGATTAATACAATGAAAGAAGCAAACGAGAACGTAACACGTGTACTGCGTTCTGCGTGTAAAATGCAGTAAATACAGCGCTTAAACGTCGAAATATCTCAAAAGATAACGAAATAACGCTTATTCTACGACAAAATCGACGAAACACTGAGCTTTGCGAGCTGCTGGTGTTACGTCCCACGCCCGCACGTGCCGGAGAAAACTAACAATATGTAAGTAGCATAAGAAACGAATCGATCACACAGTAATGTGAAAACTTAGACAACCCCACCCCCGAGACCCTTTTGAATAAATCGTTACGTGGTAATTATTCAAGGACAAATTGGTCTATAAATACGCTTACCATCCTAGCGCAAAGCGGTTTTTAGTTAATTGTTGTTAGTCGACGAAACCGGTACACTGGGTGAGTCTGCTATTGTCAATCCGCTAATAATTAAAATTTTAGTCAAAGTTCCGATACGCGAGTCAAAAGTTAAAGTTACCAACAAGGGTGTAACCCTAGGCGTGCGAATCCGATAATTCAATCATTGTCGTTAGTCGCGAGTCAATTGTTAACCAATTAGACGGATATAATAATTGTTGAAATTGTAGAGTCTAAATAAATTGTAAAGCGAGACGAGCTAGAATTCAAGAATTTATCGCCCTAAAATATACAAGCAAGGCGAGAGCTTCGATTTGGCATCATTTCTTCTCCGTTAATTTCGGCGTCGTACGAAATTCGACATCAGGGCAAAAAAGAAGAATAATATATCAAAAACATAATTAACGCGAAGGAATACCCGAGACATTGAAATCATAACGACCGTTCGCTGTATTAACCAGTAATCTGACGTAGTGTTTATTACGGTGTTTTCAAACATTGGAGACGTTTGCGGGTTTTCGTTCTTCTCGTCCCACTGTTAGCAGACGTTGGTCATCTTTGGGCGAGACTCCTAGCGATATTGTAATTCAATTAAATTGAGTAAATCTTGTTTATCATAGTCTAACCATTATTTTAAAATAACTTTAATCCTCTCCCGCGCTAGTACTCCTGCCCATAGCAGGTTAGCCGAAAAAAGTGGAAATTATTTACCAGTCGCATTGAAATAAGTAACGCTACCCAATTAATACACCAAACATTGAAAGCGTAAGAGAAACCAACACGACATCAGACTTAAATACTATAGACGGAAAGGAAAGGTACATATATATAATAAAAAAAAACGATAAACGGAATTTCTCTCGAAATAGTCCAAGGACTATTTCTGGTGTCAGCAACTACCGTATTATTTAAAGTTCAAAATATATTTCCAGTATTATTATCCTTTATCCTTCTCGATCAAACTAGCGATTAATACAATGAAAGAAGCAAACGAGAACGTAACACGTGTACTGCGTTCTGCGTGTAAAATGCAGTAAATACAGCGCTTAAACGTCGAAATATCTCAAAAGATAACGAAATAACGCTTATTCTACGACAAAATCGACGAAACACTGAGCTTTGCGAGCTGCTGGTGTTACGTCCCACGCTCCACGTGCCGGAGAAAACTAACAATATGTAAGTAGCATAAGAAACGAATCGATCACACAGTAATGTGAAAACTTAGACAACCCCACCCCGAGACCCTTTTGAATAAATCGTTACGTGGTAATTATTCAAGGACAAATTGGTCTATAAATACGCTTACCATCCTAGCGCAAAGCGGTTTTTAGTTAATTGTTGTTAGTCGACGAAACCGGTACACTGGGTGAGTCTGCTATTGTCAATCCGCTAATAATTAAAATTTAGTCAAAGTTCCGATACGCGAGTCAAAAGTTAAAGTTACCAACAAGGGTGTAACCCTAGGCGTGCGAATCCGATAATTCAATCATTGTCGTTAGCCGCGAGTCAATTGTTAACCAATTAGACGGATATAATAATTGTTGAAATTGTAGAGTCTAAATAAATTGTAAAGCGAGACGAGCTAGAATTCAAGAATTTATCGCCCTAAAATATACAAGCAAGGCGAGAGCTTCGATTTGGCATCATTTCTTCTCCGTTAATTTCGGCGTCGTACGAAATTCGACATCAGGGCAAAAAGAAGAATAATATATCAAAACATAATTAACGCGAAGGAATACCCGAGACATTGAAATCATAACGACCGTTCGCTGTATTAACCAGTAATCTGACGTAGTGTTTATTACGGTGTTTTCAAACATTGGAGACGTTTGCGGGTTTTCGTTCTTCTCGTCCCACTGTTAGCAGACGTTGGTCATCTTTGGGCGAGACTCCTAGCGATATTGTAATTCAATTAAATTGAGTAAATCTTGTTTATCATAGTCTAACCATTATTTTAAAATAACTTTAATCCTCTCCCGCGCTAGTACTCCTGCCCATAGCAGGTTAGCCGAAAAAGTGGAAATTATTTACCAGTCGCATTGAAATAAGTAACGCTACCCAATTAATACACCAAACATTGAAAGCGTAAGAGAAACCAACACGACATCAGACTTAAATACTATAGACGGAAAGGAAAGGTACATATATATAATAAAAAAAACGATAAACGGAATTCTCTCTCGAAATAGTCCAAGGACTATTTCTGGTGTCAGCAACTACCGTATTATTTAAAGTTCAAAATATATTTCCAGTATTATTATCCTTTATCCTTCTCGATCAAACTAGCGATTAATACAATGAAAGAAGCAAACGAGAACGTAACACGTGTACTGCGTTCTGCGTGTAAAATGCAGTAAATACAGCGCTTAAACGTCGAAATATCTCAAAAAGATAACGAAATAACGCTTATTCTACGACAAAATCGACGAAACACTGAGCTTTGCGAGCTGCTGGTGTTACGTCCCACGCTCCGCACGTGCCGGAGAAAACTAACAATATGTAAGTAGCATAAGAAACGAATCGATCACACAGTAATGTGAAAACTTAGACAACCCCACCCCGAGACCCTTTTGAATAAATCGTTACGTGGTAATTATTCAAGGACAAATTGGTCTATAAATACGCTTACCATCCTAGCGCAAAGCGGTTTTAGTTAATTGTTGTTAGTCGACGAAACCGGTACACTGGGTGAGTCTGCTATTGTCAATCCGCTAATAATTAAAATTTAGTCAAAGTTCCGATACGCGAGTCAAAAGTTAAAGTTACCAACAAGGGTGTAACCCTAGGCGTGCGAATCCGATAATTCAATCATTGTCGTTAGCCGCGAGTCAATTGTTAACCAATTAGACGGATATAATAATTGTTGAAATTGTAGAGTCTAAATAAATTGTAAAGCGAGACGAGCTAGAATTCAAGAATTTATCGCCCTAAAATATACAAGCAAGGCGAGAGCTTCGATTTGGCATCATTTCTTCTCCGTTAATTTCGGCGTCGTACGAAATTCGACATCAGGGCAAAAAGAAGAATAATATATCAAAACATAATTAACGCGAAGGAATACCCGAGACATTGAAATCATAACGACCGTTCGCTGTATTAACCAGTAATCTGACGTAGTGTTTATTACGGTGTTTTCAAACATTGGAGACGTTTGCGGGTTTTCGTTCTTCTCGTCCCACTGTTAGCAGACGTTGGTCATCTTTGGGCGAGACTCCTAGCGATATTGTAATTCAATTAAATTGAGTAAATCTTGTTTATCATAGTCTAACCATTATTTTAAAATAACTTTAATCCTCTCCCGCGCTAGTACTCCTGCCCATAGCAGGTTAGCCGAAAAAGTGGAAATTATTTACCAGTCGCATTGAAATAAGTAACGCTACCCAATTAATACACCAAACATTGAAAGCGTAAGAGAAACCAACACGACATCAGACTTAAATACTATAGACGGAAAGGAAAGGTACATATATATAATAAAAAAAAACGATAAACGGAATTCTCTCTCGAAATAGTCCAAGGACTATTTCTGGTGTCAGCAACTACCGTATTATTTAAAGTTCAAAATATATTTCCAGTATTATTATCCTTTATCCTTCTCGATCAAACTAGCGATTAATACAATGAAAGAAGCAAACGAGAACGTAACACGTGTACTGCGTTCTGCGTGTAAAATGCAGTAAATACAGCGCTTAAACGTCGAAATATCTCAAAAGATAACGAAATAACGCTTATTCTACGACAAAATCGACGAAACACTGAGCTTTGCGAGCTGCTGGTGTTACGTCCCACGCTCCGCACGTGCCGGAGAAAACTAACAATATGTAAGTAGCATAAGAAACGAATCGATCACACAGTAATGTGAAAACTTAGACAACCCCACCCCGAGACCCTTTTTGAATAAATCGTTACGTGGTAATTATTCAAGGACAAATTGGTCTATAAATACGCTTACCATCCTAGCGCAAAGCGGTTTTTAGTTAATTGTTGTTAGTCGACGAAACCGGTACACTGGGTGAGTCTGCTATTGTCAATCCGCTAATAATTAAAATTTTAGTCAAAGTTCCGATACGCGAGTCAAAAGTTAAAGTTACCAACAAGGGTGTAACCCTAGGCGTGCGAATCCGATAATTCAATCATTGTCGTTAGCCGCGAGTCAATTGTTAACCAATTAGACGGATATAATAATTGTTGAAATTGTAGAGTCTAAATAAATTGTAAAGCGAGACGAGCTAGAATTCAAGAATTTATCGCCCTAAAATATACAAGCAAGGCGAGAGCTTCGATTTGGCATCATTTCTTCTCCGTTAATTTCGGCGTCGTACGAAATTCGACATCAGGGCAAAAAGAAGAATAATATATCAAAACATAATTAACGCGAAGGAATACCCGAGACATTGAAATCATAACGACCGTTCGCTGTATTAACCAGTAATCTGACGTAGTGTTTATTACGGTGTTTTCAAACATTGGAGACGTTTGCGGGTTTTCGTTCTTCTCGTCCCACTGTTAGCAGACGTTGGTCATCTTTGGGCGAGACTCCTAGCGATATTGTAATTCAATTAAATTGAGTAAATCTTGTTTATCATAGTCTAACCATTATTTTAAAATAACTTTAATCCTCTCCCGCGCTAGTACTCCTGCCCATAGCAGGTTAGCCGAAAAAGTGGAAATTATTTACCAGTCGCATTGAAATAAGTAACGCTACCCAATTAATACACCAAACATTGAAAGCGTAAGAGAAACCAACACGACATCAGACTTAAATACTATAGACGGAAAGGAAAGGTACATATATATAATAAAAAAAACGATAAACGGAATTCTCTCTCGAAATAGTCCAAGGACTATTTCTGGTGTCAGCAACTACCGTATTATTTAAAGTTCAAAATATATTTCCAGTATTATTATCCTTTATCCTTCTCGATCAAACTAGCGATTAATACAATGAAAGAAGCAAACGAGAACGTAACACGTGTACTGCGTTCTGCGTGTAAAATGCAGTAAATACAGCGCTTAAACGTCGAAATATCTCAAAAGATAACGAAATAACGCTTATTCTACGACAAAATCGACGAAACACTGAGCTTTGCGAGCTGCTGGTGTTACGTCCCACGCTCCGCACGTGCCGGAGAAAACTAACAATATGTAAGTAGCATAAGAAACGAATCGATCACACAGTAATGTGAAAACTTAGACAACCCCACCCCGAGACCCTTTTGAATAAATCGTTACGTGGTAATTATTCAAGGACAAATTGGTCTATAAATACGCTTACCATCCTAGCGCAAAGCGGTTTTTAGTTAATTGTTGTTAGTCGACGAAACCGGTACACTGGGTGAGTCTGCTATTGTCAATCCGCTAATAATTAAAATTTAGTCAAAGTTCCGATACGCGAGTCAAAAGTTAAAGTTACCAACAAGGGTGTAACCCTAGGCGTGCGAATCCGATAATTCAATCATTGTCGTTAGCCGCGAGTCAATTGTTAACCAATTAGACGGATATAATAATTGTTGAAATTGTAGAGTCTAAATAAATTGTAAAGCGAGACGAGCTAGAATTCAAGAATTTATCGCCCTAAAATATACAAGCAAGGCGAGAGCTTCGATTTGGCATCATTTCTTCTCCGTTAATTTCGGCGTCGTACGAAATTCGACATCAGGGCAAAAAGAAGAATAATATATCAAAACATAATTAACGCGAAGGAATACCCGAGACATTGAAATCATAACGACCGTTCGCTGTATTAACCAGTAATCTGACGTAGTGTTTATTACGGTGTTTTCAAACATTGGAGACGTTTGCGGGTTTTCGTTCTTCTCGTCCCACTGTTAGCAGACGTTGGTCATCTTTGGGCGAGACTCCTAGCGATATTGTAATTCAATTAAATTGAGTAAATCTTGTTTATCATAGTCTAACCATTATTTTAAAATAACTTTAATCCTCTCCCGCGCTAGTACTCCTGCCCATAGCAGGTTAGCCGAAAAAAGTGGAAATTATTTACCAGTCGCATTGAAATAAGTAACGCTACCCAATTAATACACCAAACATTGAAAGCGTAAGAGAAACCAACACGACATCAGACTTAAATACTATAGACGGAAAGGAAAGGTACATATATATAATAAAAAAAAAACGATAAACGGAATTCTCTCTCGAAATAGTCCAAGGACTATTTCTGGTGTCAGCAACTACCGTATTATTTAAAGTTCAAAATATATTTCCAGTATTATTATCCTTTATCCTTCTCGATCAAACTAGCGATTAATACAATGAAAGAAGCAAACGAGAACGTAACACGTGTACTGCGTTCTGCGTGTAAAATGCAGTAAATACAGCGCTTAAACGTCGAAATATCTCAAAAGATAACGAAATAACGCTTATTCTACGACAAAATCGACGAAACACTGAGCTTTGCGAGCTGCTGGTGTTACGTCCCACGCTCCGCACGTGCCGGAGAAAACTAACAATATGTAAGTAGCATAAGAAACGAATCGATCACACAGTAATGTGAAAACTTAGACAACCCCACCCCGAGACCCTTTTGAATAAATCGTTACGTGGTAATTATTCAAGGACAAATTGGTCTATAAATACGCTTACCATCCTAGCGCAAAAGCGGTTTTTAGTTAATTGTTGTTAGTCGACGAAACCGGTACACTGGGTGAGTCTGCTATTGTCAATCCGCTAATAATTAAAATTTAGTCAAAGTTCCGATACGCGAGTCAAAAGTTAAAGTTACCAACAAGGGTGTAACCCTAGGCGTGCGAATCCGATAATTCAATCATTGTCGTTAGCCGCGAGTCAATTGTTAACCAATTAGACGGATATAATAATTGTTGAAATTGTAGAGTCTAAATAAATTGTAAAGCGAGACGAGCTAGAATTCAAGAATTTATCGCCCTAAAATATACAAGCAAGGCGAGAGCTTCGATTTGGCATCATTTCTTCTCCGTTAATTTCGGCGTCGTACGAAATTCGACATCAGGGCAAAAAGAAGAATAATATATCAAAACATAATTAACGCGAAGGAATACCCGAGACATTGAAATCATAACGACCGTTCGCTGTATTAACCAGTAATCTGACGTAGTGTTTATTACGGTGTTTTCAAACATTGGAGACGTTTGCGGGTTTTCGTTCTTCTCGTCCCACTGTTAGCAGACGTTGGTCATCTTTGGGCGAGACTCCTAGCGATATTGTAATTCAATTAAATTGAGTAAATCTTGTTTATCATAGTCTAACCATTATTTTAAAATAACTTTAATCCTCTCCCGCGCTAGTACTCCTGCCCATAGCAGGTTAGCCGAAAAAAGTGGAAATTATTTACCAGTCGCATTGAAATAAGTAACGCTACCCAATTAATACACCAAACATTGAAAGCGTAAGAGAAACCAACACGACATCAGACTTAAATACTATAGACGGAAAGGAAAGGTACATATATATAATAAAAAAAAAACGATAAACGGAATTCTCTCTCGAAATAGTCCAAGGACTATTTCTGGTGTCAGCAACTACCGTATTATTTAAAGTTCAAAATATATTTCCAGTATTATTATCCTTTATCCTTCTCGATCAAACTAGCGATTAATACAATGAAAGAAGCAAACGAGAACGTAACACGTGTACTGCGTTCTGCGTGTAAAATGCAGTAAATACAGCGCTTAAACGTCGAAATATCTCAAAAAGATAACGAAATAACGCTTATTCTACGACAAAATCGACGAAACACTGAGCTTTGCGAGCTGCTGGTGTTACGTCCCACGCTCCGCACGTGCCGGAGAAAACTAACAATATGTAAGTAGCATAAGAAACGAATCGAGCACACAGTAATGTGAAAACTTAGACAACCCCACCCCGAGACCCTTTTGAATAAATCGTTACGTGGTAATTATTCAAGGACAAATTGGTCTATAAATACGCTTACCATCCTAGCGCAAAGCGGTTTTTAGTTAATTGTTGTTAGTCGACGAAACCGGTACACTGGGTGAGTCTGCTATTGTCAATCCGCTAATAATTAAAATTTAGTCAAAGTTCCGATACGCGAGTCAAAAGTTAAAGTTACCAACAAGGGTGTAACCCTAGGCGTGCGAATCCGACAATTCAATCATTGTCGTTAGCCGCGAGTCAATTGTTAACCAATTAGACGGATATAATAATTGTTGAAATTGTAGAGTCTAAATAAATTGTAAAGCGAGACGAGCTAGAATTCAAGAATTTATCGCCCTAAAATATACAAGCAAGGCGAGAGCTTCGATTTGGCATCATTTCTTCTCCGTTAATTTCGGCGTCGTACGAAATTCGACATCAGGGCAAAAAGAAGAATAATATATCAAAACATAATTAACGCGAAGGAATACCCGAGACATTGAAATCATAACGACCGTTCGCTGTATTAACCAGTAATCTGACGTAGTGTTTATTACGGTGTTTTCAAACATTGGAGACGTTTGCGGGTTTTCGTTCTTCTCGTCCCACTGTTAGCAGACGTTGGTCATCTTTGGGCGAGACTCCTAGCGATATTGTAATTCAATTAAATTGAGTAAATCTTGTTTATCATAGTCTAACCATTATTTTAAAAATAACTTTAATCCTCTCCCGCGCTAGTACTCCTGCCCATAGCAGGTTAGCCGAAAAAGTGGAAATTATTTACCAGTCGCATTGAAATAAGTAACGCTACCCAATTAATACACCAAACATTGAAAGCGTAAGAGAAACCAACACGACATCAGACTTAAATACTATAGACGGAAAGGAAAGGTACATATATATAATAAAAAAAAAAGGATAAACGGAATTCTCTCTCGAAATAGTCCAAGGACTATTTCTGGTGTCAGCAACTACCGTATTATTTAAAGTTCAAAATATATTTCCAGTATTATTATCCTTTATCCTTCTCGATCAAACTAGCGATTAATACAATGAAAGAAGCAAACGAGAACGTAACACGTGTACTGCGTTCTGCGTGTAAAATGCAGTAAATACAGCGCTTAAACGTCGAAATATCTCAAAAGATAACGAAATAACGCTTATTCTACGACAAAATCGACGAAACACTGAGCTTTGCGAGCTGCTGGTGTTACGTCCCACGCTCCGCACGTGCCGGAGAAAACTAACAATATGTAAGTAGCATAAGAAACGAATCGATCACACAGTAATGTGAAAACTTAGACAACCCCACCCCGAGACCCTTTTTGAATAAATCGTTACGTGGTAATTATTCAAGGACAAATTGGTCTATAAATACGCTTACCATCCTAGCGCAAAGCGGTTTTTAGTTAATTGTTGTTAGTCGACGAAACCGGTACACTGGGTGAGTCTGCTATTGTCAATCCGCTAATAATTAAAATTTAGTCAAAGTTCCGATACGCGAGTCAAAAGTTAAAGTTACCAACAAGGGTGTAACCCTAGGCGTGCGAATCCGATAATTCAATCATTGTCGTTAGCCGCGAGTCAATTGTTAACCAATTAGACGGATATAATAATTGTTGAAATTGTAGAGTCTAAATAAATTGTAAAGCGAGACGAGCTAGAATTCAAGAATTTATCGCCCTAAAATATACAAGCAAGGCGAGAGCTTCGATTTGGCATCATTTCTTCTCCGTTAATTTCGGCGTCGTACGAAATTCGACATCAGGGCAAAAAGAAGAATAATATATCAAAACATAATTAACGCGAAGGAATACCCGAGACATTGAAATCATAACGACCGTTCGCTGTATTAACCAGTAATCTGACGTAGTGTTTATTACGGTGTTTTCAAACATTGGAGACGTTTGCGGGTTTTCGTTCTTCTCGTCCCACTGTTAGCAGACGTTGGTCATCTTTGGGCGAGACTCCTAGCGATATTGTAATTCAATTAAATTGAGTAAATCTTGTTTATCATAGTCTAACCATTATTTTAAAATAACTTTAATCCTCTCCCGCGCTAGTACTCCTGCCCATAGCAGGTTAGCCGAAAAAAGTGGAAATTATTTACCAGTCGCATTGAAATAAGTAACGCTACCCAATTAATACACCAAACATTGAAAGCGTAAGAGAAACCAACACGACATCAGACTTAAATACTATAGACGGAAAGGAAAGGTACATATATATAATAAAAAAAAAACGATAAACGGAATTCTCTCTCGAAATAGTCCAAGGACTATTTCTGGTGTCAGCAACTACCGTATTATTTAAAGTTCAAAATATATTTCCAGTATTATTATCCTTTATCCTTCTCGATCAAACTAGCGATTAATACAATGAAAGAAGCAAACGAGAACGTAACACGTGTACTGCGTTCTGCGTGTAAAATGCAGTAAATACAGCGCTTAAACGTCGAAATATCTCAAAAGATAACGAAATAACGCTTATTCTACGACAAAATCGACGAAACACTGAGCTTTGCGAGCTGCTGGTGTTACGTCCCACGCTCCGCACGTGCCGGAGAAAACTAACAATATGTAAGTAGCATAAGAAACGAATCGATCACACAGTAATGTGAAAACTTAGACAACCCCACCCCGAGACCCTTTTGAATAAATCGTTACGTGGTAATTATTCAAGGACAAATTGGTCTATAAATACGCTTACCATCCTAGCGCAAAGCGGTTTTTAGTTAATTGTTGTTAGTCGACGAAACCGGTACACTGGGTGAGTCTGCTATTGTCAATCCGCTAATAATTAAAATTTAGTCAAAGTTCCGATACGCGAGTCAAAAGTTAAAGTTACCAACAAGGGTGTAACCCTAGGCGTGCGAATCCGACAATTCAATCATTGTCGTTAGCCGCGAGTCAATTGTTAACCAATTAGACGGATATAATAATTGTTGAAATTGTAGAGTCTAAATAAATTGTAAAGCGAGACGAGCTAGAATTCAAGAATTTATCGCCCTAAAATATACAAGCAAGGCGAGAGCTTCGATTTGGCATCATTTCTTCTCCGTTAATTTCGGCGTCGTACGAAATTCGACATCAGGGCAAAAAAGAAGAATAATATATCAAAACATAATTAACGCGAAGGAATACCCGAGACATTGAAATCATAACGACCGTTCGCTGTATTAACCAGTAATCTGACGTAGTGTTTATTACGGTGTTTTCAAACATTGGAGACGTTTGCGGGTTTTCGTTCTTCTCGTCCCACTGTTAGCAGACGTTGGTCATCTTTGGGCGAGACTCCTAGCGATATTGTAATTCAATTAAATTGAGTAAATCTTGTTTATCATAGTCTAACCATTATTTTAAAATAACTTTAATCCTCTCCCGCGCTAGTACTCCTGCCCATAGCAGGTTAGCCGAAAAAGTGGAAATTATTTACCAGTCGCATTGAAATAAGTAACGCTACCCAATTAATACACCAAACATTGAAAGCGTAAGAGAAACCAACACGACATCAGACTTAAATACTATAGACGGAAAAGGAAAGGTACATATATATAATAAAAAAAAACGATAAACGGAATTCTCTCTCGAAATAGTCCAAGGACTATTTCTGGTGTCAGCAACTACCGTATTATTTAAAGTTCAAAATATATTTCCAGTATTATTATCCTTTATCCTTCTCGATCAAACTAGCGATTAATACAATGAAAGAAGCAAACGAGAACGTAACACGTGTACTGCGTTCTGCGTGTAAAATGCAGTAAATACAGCGCTTAAACGTCGAAATATCTCAAAAGATAACGAAATAACGCTTATTCTACGACAAAATCGACGAAACACTGAGCTTTGCGAGCTGCTGGTGTTACGTCCCACGCTCCGCACGTGCCGGAGAAAACTAACAATATGTAAGTAGCATAAGAAACGAATCGATCACACAGTAATGTGAAAACTTAGACAACCCCACCCCGAGACCCTTTTGAATAAATCGTTACGTGGTAATTATTCAAGGACAAATTGGTCTATAAATACGCTTACCATCCTAGCGCAAAGCGGTTTTTAGTTAATTGTTGTTAGTCGACGAAACCGGTACACTGGGTGAGTCTGCTATTGTCAATCCGCTAATAATTAAAATTTAGTCAAAGTTCCGATACACGAGTCAAAAGTTAAAGTTACCAACAAGGGTGTAACCCTAGGCGTGCGAATCCGATAATTCAATCATTGTCGTTAGCCGCGAGTCAATTGTTAACCAATTAGACGGATATAATAATTGTTGAAATTGTAGAGTCTAAATAAATTGTAAAGCGAGACGAGCTAGAATTCAAGAATTTATCGCCCTAAAATATACAAGCAAGGCGAGAGCTTCGATTTGGCATCATTTCTTCTCCGTTAATTTCGGCGTCGTACGAAATTCGACATCAGGGCAAAAAAGAAGAATAATATATCAAAACATAATTAACGCGAAGGAATACCCGAGACATTGAAATCATAACGACCGTTCGCTGTATTAACCAGTAATCTGACGTAGTGTTTATTACGGTGTTTTCAAACATTGGAGACGTTTGCGGGTTTTCGTTCTTCTCGTCCCACTGTTAGCAGACGTTGGTCATCTTTGGGCGAGACTCCTAGCGATATTGTAATTCAATTAAATTGAGTAAATCTTGTTTATCATAGTCTAACCATTATTTTAAAATAACTTTAATCCTCTCCCGCGCTAGTACTCCTGCCCATAGCAGGTTAGCCGAAAAAGTGGAAATTATTTACCAGTCGCATTGAAATAAGTAACGCTACCCAATTAATACACCAAACATTGAAAGCGTAAGAGAAACCAACACGACATCAGACTTAAATACTATAGACGGAAAGGAAAGGTACATATATATAATAAAAAAAAACGATAAACGGAATTCTCTCTCGAAATAGTCCAAGGACTATTTCTGGTGTCAGCAACTACCGTATTATTTAAAGTTCAAAATATATTTCCAGTATTATTATCCTTTATCCTTCTCGATCAAACTAGCGATTAATACAATGAAAGAAGCAAACGAGAACGTAACACGTGTACTGCGTTCTGCGTGTAAAATGCAGTAAATACAGCGCTTAAACGTCGAAATATCTCAAAAAGATAACGAAATAACGCTTATTCTACGACAAAATCGACGAAACACTGAGCTTTGCGAGCTGCTGGTGTTACGTCCCACGCTCCGCACGTGCCGGAGAAAACTAACAATATGTAAGTAGCATAAGAAACGAATCGATCACACAGTAATGTGAAAACTTAGACAACCCCACCCCGAGACCCTTTTGAATAAATCGTTACGTGGTAATTATTCAAGGACAAATTGGTCTATAAATACGCTTACCATCCTAGCGCAAAGCGGTTTTTAGTTAATTGTTGTTAGTCGACGAAACCGGTACACTGGGTGAGTCTGCTATTGTCAATCCGCTAATAATTAAAATTTAGTCAAAGTTCCGATACGCGAGTCAAAAGTTAAAGTTACCAACAAGGGTGTAACCCTAGGCGTGCGAATCCGACAATTCAATCATTGTCGTTAGCCGCGAGTCAATTGTTAACCAATTAGACGGATATAATAATTGTTGAAATTGTAGAGTCTAAATAAATTGTAAAGCGAGACGAGCTAGAATTCAAGAATTTATCGCCCTAAAATATACAAGCAAGGCGAGAGCTTCGATTTGGCATCATTTCTTCTCCGTTAATTTCGGCGTCGTACGAAATTCGACATCAGGGCAAAAAGAAGAATAATATATCAAAACATAATTAACGCGAAGGAATACCCGAGACATTGAAATCATAACGACCGTTCGCTGTATTAACCAGTAATCTGACGTAGTGTTTATTACGGTGTTTTCAAACATTGGAGACGTTTGCGGGTTTTCGTTCTTCTCGTCCCACTGTTAGCAGACGTTGGTCATCTTTGGGCGAGACTCCTAGCGATATTGTAATTCAATTAAATTGAGTAAATCTTGTTTATCATAGTCTAACCATTATTTTAAAATAACTTTAATCCTCTCCCGCGCTAGTACTCCTGCCCATAGCAGGTTAGCCGAAAAAGTGGAAATTATTTACCAGTCGCATTGAAATAAGTAACGCTACCCAATTAATACACCAAACATTGAAAGCGTAAGAGAAACCAACACGACATCAGACTTAAATACTATAGACGGAAAGGAAAGGTACATATATATAATAAAAAAAACGATAAACGGAATTCTCTCTCGAAATAGTCCAAGGACTATTTCTGGTGTCAGCAACTACCGTATTATTTAAAGTTCAAAATATATTTCCAGTATTATTATCCTTTATCCTTCTCGATCAAACTAGCGATTAATACAATGAAAGAAGCAAACGAGAACGTAACACGTGTACTGCGTTCTGCGTGTAAAATGCAGTAAATACAGCGCTTAAACGTCGAAATATCTCAAAAGATAACGAAATAACGCTTATTCTACGACAAAATCGACGAAACACTGAGCTTTGCGAGCTGCTGGTGTTACGTCCCACGCTCCGCACGTGCCGGAGAAAACTAACAATATGTAAGTAGCATAAGAAACGAATCGAGCACACAGTAATGTGAAAACTTAGACAACCCCACCCCGAGACCCTTTTGAATAAATCGTTACGTGGTAATTATTCAAGGACAAATTGGTCTATAAATACGCTTACCATCCTAGCGCAAAAGCGGTTTTTAGTTAATTGTTGTTAGTCGACGAAACCGGTACACTGGGTGAGTCTGCTATTGTCAATCCGCTAATAATTAAAATTTAGTCAAAGTTCCGATACGCGAGTCAAAAGTTAAAGTTACCAACAAGGGTGTAACCCTAGGCGTGCGAATCCGACAATTCAATCATTGTCGTTAGCCGCGAGTCAATTGTAAACCAATTAGACGGATATAATAATTGTTGAAATTGTAGAGTCTAAATAAATTGTAAAGCGAGACGAGCTAGAATTCAAGAATTTATCGCCCTAAAATATACAAGCAAGGCGAGAGCTTCGATTTGGCATCATTTCTTCTCCGTTAATTTCGGCGTCGTACGAAATTCGACATCAGGGCAAAAAGAAGAATAATATATCAAAACATAATTAACGCGAAGGAATACCCGAGACATTGAAATCATAACGACCGTTCGCTGTATTAACCAGTAATCTGACGTAGTGTTTATTACGGTGTTTTCAAACATTGGAGACGTTTGCGGGTTTTCGTTCTTCTCGTCCCACTGTTAGCAGACGTTGGTCATCTTTGGGCGAGACTCCTAGCGATATTGTAATTCAATTAAATTGAGTAAATCTTGTTTATCATAGTCTAACCATTATTTTAAAATAACTTTAATCCTCTCCCGCGCTAGTACTCCTGCCCATAGCAGGTTAGCCGAAAAAGTGGAAATTATTTACCAGTCGCATTGAAATAAGTAACGCTACCCAATTAATACACCAAACATTGAAAGCGTAAGAGAAACCAACACGACATCAGACTTAAATACTATAGACGGAAAGGAAAGGTACATATATATAATAAAAAAAAAACGATAAACGGAATTCTCTCTCGAAATAGTCCAAGGACTATTTCTGGTGTCAGCAACTACCGTATTATTTAAAGTTCAAAATATATTTCCAGTATTATTATCCTTTATCCTTCTCGATCAAACTAGCGATTAATACAATGAAAGAAGCAAACGAGAACGTAACACGTGTACTGCGTTCTGCGTGTAAAATGCAGTAAATACAGCGCTTAAACGTCGAAATATCTCAAAAGATAACGAAATAACGCTTATTCTACGACAAAATCGACGAAACACTGAGCTTTGCGAGCTGCTGGTGTTACGTCCCACGCCCGCACGTGCCGGAGAAAACTAACAATATGTAAGTAGCATAAGAAACGAATCGAGCACACAGTAATGTGAAAACTTAGACAACCCCACCCCGAGACCCTTTTGAATAAATCGTTACGTGGTAATTATTCAAGGACAAATTGGTCTATAAATACGCTTACCATCCTAGCGCAAAGCGGTTTTTAGTTAATTGTTGTTAGTCGACGAAACCGGTACACTGGGTGAGTCTGCTATTGTCAATCCGCTAATAATTAAAATTTAGTCAAAGTTCCGATACGCGAGTCAAAAGTTAAAGTTACCAACAAGGGTGTAACCCTAGGCGTGCGAATCCGACAATTCAATCATTGTCGTTAGCCGCGAGTCAATTGTAAACCAATTAGACGGATATAATAATTGTTGAAATTGTAGAGTCTAAATAAATTGTAAAGCGAGACGAGCTAGAATTCAAGAATTTATCGCCCTAAAATATACAAGCAAGGCGAGAGCTTCGATTTGGCATCATTTCTTCTCCGTTAATTTCGGCGTCGTACGAAATTCGACATCAGGGCAAAAAGAAGAATAATATATCAAAACATAATTAACGCGAAGGAATACCCGAGACATTGAAATCATAACGACCGTTCGCTGTATTAACCAGTAATCTGACGTAGTGTTTATTACGGTGTTTTCAAACATTGGAGACGTTTGCGGGTTTTCGTTCTTCTCGTCCCACTGTTAGCAGACGTTGGTCATCTTTGGGCGAGACTCCTAGCGATATTGTAATTCAATTAAATTGAGTAAATCTTGTTTATCATAGTCTAACCATTATTTTAAAATAACTTTAATCCTCTCCCGCGCTAGTACTCCTGCCCATAGCAGGTTAGCCGAAAAAAGTGGAAATTATTTACCAGTCGCATTGAAATAAGTAACGCTACCCAATTAATACACCAAACATTGAAAGCGTAAGAGAAACCAACACGACATCAGACTTAAATACTATAGACGGAAAGGAAAGGTACATATATATAATAAAAAAAAAACGATAAACGGAATTCTCTCTCGAAATAGTCCAAGGACTATTTCTGGTGTCAGCAACTACCGTATTATTTAAAGTTCAAAATATATTTCCAGTATTATTATCCTTTATCCTTCTCGATCAAACTAGCGATTAATACAATGAAAGAAGCAAACGAGAACGTAACACGTGTACTGCGTTCTGCGTGTAAAATGCAGTAAATACAGCGCTTAAACGTCGAAATATCTCAAAAGATAACGAAATAACGCTTATTCTACGACAAAATCGACGAAACACTGAGCTTTGCGAGCTGCTGGTGTTACGTCCCACGCTCCGCACGTGCCGGAGAAAACTAACAATATGTAAGTAGCATAAGAAACGAATCGAGCACACAGTAATGTGAAAACTTAGACAACCCCACCCCGAGACCCTTTTGAATAAATCGTTACGTGGTAATTATTCAAGGACAAATTGGTCTATAAATACGCTTACCATCCTAGCGCAAAAGCGGTTTTAGTTAATTGTTGTTAGTCGACGAAACCGGTACACTGGGTGAGTCTGCTATTGTCAATCCGCTAATAATTAAAATTTAGTCAAAGTTCCGATACGCGAGTCAAAAGTTAAAGTTACCAACAAGGGTGTAACCCTAGGCGTGCGAATCCGATAATTCAATCATTGTCGTTAGCCGCGAGTCAATTGTTAACCAATTAGACGGATATAATAATTGTTGAAATTGTAGAGTCTAAATAAATTGTAAAGCGAGACGAGCTAGAATTCAAGAATTTATCGCCCTAAAATATACAAGCAAGGCGAGAGCTTCGATTTGGCATCATTTCTTCTCCGTTAATTTCGGCGTCGTACGAAATTCGACATCAGGGCAAAAAAGAAGAATAATATATCAAAACATAATTAACGCGAAGGAATACCCGAGACATTGAAATCATAACGACCGTTCGCTGTATTAACCAGTAATCTGACGTAGTGTTTATTACGGTGTTTTCAAACATTGGAGACGTTTGCGGGTTTTCGTTCTTCTCGTCCCACTGTTAGCAGACGTTGGTCATCTTTGGGCGAGACTCCTAGCGATATTGTAATTCAATTAAATTGAGTAAATCTTGTTTATCATAGTCTAACCATTATTTTAAAATAACTTTAATCCTCTCCCGCGCTAGTACTCCTGCCCATAGCAGGTTAGCCGAAAAAGTGGAAATTATTTACCAGTCGCATTGAAATAAGTAACGCTACCCAATTAATACACCAAACATTGAAAGCGTAAGAGAAAACCAACACGACATCAGACTTAAATACTATAGACGGAAAGGAAAGGTACATATATATAATAAAAAAAAACGATAAACGGAATTCTCTCTCGAAATAGTCCAAGGACTATTTCTGGTGTCAGCAACTACCGTATTATTTAAAGTTCAAAATATATTTCCAGTATTATTATCCTTTATCCTTCTCGATCAAACTAGCGATTAATACAATGAAAGAAGCAAACGAGAACGTAACACGTGTACTGCGTTCTGCGTGTAAAATGCAGTAAATACAGCGCTTAAACGTCGAAATATCTCAAAAAGATAACGAAATAACGCTTATTCTACGACAAAATCGACGAAACACTGAGCTTTGCGAGCTGCTGGTGTTACGTCCCACGCTCCGCACGTGCCGGAGAAAACTAACAATATGTAAGTAGCATAAGAAACGAATCGAGCACACAGTAATGTGAAAACTTAGACAACCCCACCCCGAGACCCTTTTGAATAAATCGTTACGTGGTAATTATTCAAGGACAAATTGGTCTATAAATACGCTTACCATCCTAGCGCAAAGCGGTTTTTAGTTAATTGTTGTTAGTCGACGAAACCGGTACACTGGGTGAGTCTGCTATTGTCAATCCGCTAATAATTAAAATTTAGTCAAAGTTCCGATACGCGAGTCAAAAGTTAAAGTTACCAACAAGGGTGTAACCCTAGGCGTGCGAATCCGACAATTCAATCATTGTCGTTAGCCGCGAGTCAATTGTAAACCAATTAGACGGATATAATAATTGTTGAAATTGTAGAGTCTAAATAAATTGTAAAGCGAGACGAGCTAGAATTCAAGAATTTATCGCCCTAAAATATACAAGCAAGGCGAGAGCTTCGATTTGGCATCATTTCTTCTCCGTTAATTTCGGCGTCGTACGAAATTCGACATCAGGGCAAAAAAGAAGAATAATATATCAAAACATAATTAACGCGAAGGAATACCCGAGACATTGAAATCATAACGACCGTTCGCTGTATTAACCAGTAATCTGACGTAGTGTTTATTACGGTGTTTTCAAACATTGGAGACGTTTGCGGGTTTTCGTTCTTCTCGTCCCACTGTTAGCAGACGTTGGTCATCTTTGGGCGAGACTCCTAGCGATATTGTAATTCAATTAAATTGAGTAAATCTTGTTTATCATAGTCTAACCATTATTTTAAAATAACTTTAATCCTCTCCCGCGCTAGTACTCCTGCCCATAGCAGGTTAGCCGAAAAAGTGGAAATTATTTACCAGTCGCATTGAAATAAGTAACGCTACCCAATTAATACACCAAACATTGAAAGCGTAAGAGAAACCAACACGACATCAGACTTAAATACTATAGACGGAAAGGAAAGGTACATATATATAAAAAAAAAACGATAAACGGAATTCTCTCTCGAAATAGTCCAAGGACTATTTCTGGTGTCAGCAACTACCGTATTATTTAAAGTTCAAAATATATTTCCAGTATTATTATCCTTTATCCTTCTCGATCAAACTAGCGGATTAATACAATGAAAGAAGCAAACGAGAACGTAACACGTGTACTGCGTTCTGCGTGTAAAATGCAGTAAATACAGCGCTTAAACGTCGAAATATCTCAAAAGATAACGAAATAACGCTTATTCTACGACAAAATCGACGAAACACTGAGCTTTGCGAGCTGCTGGTGTTACGTCCCACGCTCCGCACGTGCCGGAGAAAACTAACAATATGTAAGTAGCATAAGAAACGAATCGAGCACACAGTAATGTGAAAACTTAGACAACCCCACCCCGAGACCCTTTTGAATAAATCGTTACGTGGTAATTATTCAAGGACAAATTGGTCTATAAATACGCTTACCATCCTAGCGCAAAGCGGTTTTAGTTAATTGTTGTTAGTCGACGAAACCGGTACACTGGGTGAGTCTGCTATTGTCAATCCGCTAATAATTAAAAATTTAGTCAAAGTTCCGATACGCGAGTCAAAAGTTAAAGTTACCAACAAGGGTGTAACCCTAGGCGTGCGAATCCGACAATTCAATCATTGTCGTTAGCCGCGAGTCAATTGTAAACCAATTAGACGGATATAATAATTGTTGAAATTGTAGAGTCTAAATAAATTGTAAAGCGAGACGAGCTAGAATTCAAGAATTTATCGCCCTAAAATATACAAGCAAGGCGAGAGCTTCGATTTGGCATCATTTCTTCTCCGTTAATTTCGGCGTCGTACGAAATTCGACATCAGGGCAAAAAGAAGAATAATATATCAAAACATAATTAACGCGAAGGAATA
Source organism: Bombus balteatus (assembly GCA_019201815.1). Classification (NCBI taxonomy): domain Eukaryota; kingdom Metazoa; phylum Arthropoda; class Insecta; order Hymenoptera; family Apidae; genus Bombus; species Bombus balteatus. The sequence goes on along the minus strand of JAFJHM010000071.1, from coordinate 74,146 downwards.
CCCGAGACATTGAAATCATAACGACCGTTCGCTGTATTAACCAGTAATCTGACGTAGTGTTTATTACGGTGTTTTCAAACATTGGAGACGTTTGCGGGTTTTCGTTCTTCTCGTCCCACTGTTAGCAGACGTTGGTCATCTTTGGGCGAGACTCCTAGCGATATTGTAATTCAATTAAATTGAGTAAATCTTGTTTATCATAGTCTAACCATTATTTTAAAATAACTTTAATCCTCTCCCGCGCTAGTACTCCTGCCCATAGCAGGTTAGCCGAAAAAAGTGGAAATTATTTACCAGTCGCATTGAAATAAGTAACGCTACCCAATTAATACACCAAACATTGAAAGCGTAAGAGAAACCAACACGACATCAGACTTAAATACTATAGACGGAAAGGAAAGGTACATATATATAATAAAAAAAAACGATAAACGGAATTCTCTCTCGAAATAGTCCAAGGACTATTTCTGGTGTCAGCAACTACCGTATTATTTAAAGTTCAAAATATATTTCCAGTATTATTATCCTTTATCCTTCTCGATCAAACTAGCGATTAATACAATGAAAGAAGCAAACGAGAACGTAACACGTGTACTGCGTTCTGCGTGTAAAATGCAGTAAATACAGCGCTTAAACGTCGAAATATCTCAAAAGATAACGAAATAACGCTTATTCTACGACAAAATCGACGAAACACTGAGCTTTGCGAGCTGCTGGTGTTACGTCCCACGCTCCGCACGTGCCGGAGAAAACTAACAATATGTAAGTAGCATAAGAAACGAATCGAGCACACAGTAATGTGAAAACTTAGACAACCCCACCCCGAGACCCTTTTGAATAAATCGTTACGTGGTAATTATTCAAGGACAAATTGGTCTATAAATACGCTTACCATCCTAGCGCAAAGCGGTTTTAGTTAATTGTTGTTAGTCGACGAAACCGGTACACTGGGTGAGTCTGCTATTGTCAATCCGCTAATAATTAAAATTTAGTCAAAGTTCCGATACGCGAGTCAAAAGTTAAAGTTACCAACAAGGGTGTAACCCTAGGCGTGCGAATCCGACAATTCAATCATTGTCGTTAGCCGCGAGTCAATTGTAAACCAATTAGACGGATATAATAATTGTTGAAATTGTAGAGTCTAAATAAATTGTAAAGCGAGACGAGCTAGAATTCAAGAATTTATCGCCCTAAAATATACAAGCAAGGCGAGAGCTTCGATTTGGCATCATTTCTTCTCCGTTAATTTCGGCGTCGTACGAAATTCGACATCAGGGCAAAAAGAAGAATAATATATCAAAACATAATTAACGCGAAGGAATACCCGAGACATTGAAATCATAACGACCGTTCGCTGTATTAACCAGTAATCTGACGTAGTGTTTATTACGGTGTTTTCAAACATTGGAGACGTTTGCGGGTTTTCGTTCTTCTCGTCCCACTGTTAGCAGACGTTGGTCATCTTTGGGCGAGACTCCTAGCGATATTGTAATTCAATTAAATTGAGTAAATCTTGTTTATCATAGTCTAACCATTATTTTAAAATAACTTTAATCCTCTCCCGCGCTAGTACTCCTGCCCATAGCAGGTTAGCCGAAAAAGTGGAAATTATTTACCAGTCGCATTGAAATAAGTAACGCTACCCAATTAATACACCAAACATTGAAAGCGTAAGAGAAACCAACACGACATCAGACTTAAATACTATAGACGGAAAGGAAAGGTACATATATATAATAAAAAAAAACGATAAACGGAATTCTCTCTCGAAATAGTCCAAGGACTATTTCTGGTGTCAGCAACTACCGTATTATTTAAAGTTCAAAATATATTTCCAGTATTATTATCCTTTATCCTTCTCGATCAAACTAGCGATTAATACAATGAAAGAAGCAAACGAGAACGTAACACGTGTACTGCGTTCTGCGTGTAAAATGCAGTAAATACAGCGCTTAAACGTCGAAATATCTCAAAAGATAACGAAATAACGCTTATTCTACGACAAAATCGACGAAACACTGAGCTTTGCGAGCTGCTGGTGTTACGTCCCACGCTCCGCACGTGCCGGAGAAAACTAACAATATGTAAGTAGCATAAGAAACGAATCGAGCACACAGTAATGTGAAAACTTAGACAACCCCACCCCGAGACCCTTTTGAATAAATCGTTACGTGGTAATTATTCAAGGACAAATTGGTCTATAAATACGCTTACCATCCTAGCGCAAAGCGGTTTTTAGTTAATTGTTGTTAGTCGACGAAACCGGTACACTGGGTGAGTCTGCTATTGTCAATCCGCTAATAATTAAAATTTAGTCAAAGTTCCGATACGCGAGTCAAAAGTTAAAGTTACCAACAAGGGTGTAACCCTAGGCGTGCGAATCCGACAATTCAATCATTGTCGTTAGCCGCGAGTCAATTGTAAACCAATTAGACGGATATAATAATTGTTGAAATTGTAGAGTCTAAATAAATTGTAAAGCGAGACGAGCTAGAATTCAAGAATTTATCGCCCTAAAATATACAAGCAAGGCGAGAGCTTCGATTTGGCATCATTTCTTCTCCGTTAATTTCGGCGTCGTACGAAATTCGACATCAGGGCAAAAAAGAAGAATAATATATCAAAAACATAATTAACGCGAAGGAATACCCGAGACATTGAAATCATAACGACCGTTCGCTGTATTAACCAGTAATCTGACGTAGTGTTTATTACGGTGTTTTCAAACATTGGAGACGTTTGCGGGTTTTCGTTCTTCTCGTCCCACTGTTAGCAGACGTTGGTCATCTTTGGGCGAGACTCCTAGCGATATTGTAATTCAATTAAATTGAGTAAATCTTGTTTATCATAGTCTAACCATTATTTTAAAATAACTTTAATCCTCTCCCGCGCTAGTACTCCTGCCCATAGCAGGTTAGCCGAAAAAAGTGGAAATTATTTACCAGTCGCATTGAAATAAGTAACGCTACCCAATTAATACACCAAACATTGAAAGCGTAAGAGAAACCAACACGACATCAGACTTAAATACTATAGACGGAAAGGAAAGGTACATATATATAATAAAAAAAAAACGATAAACGGAATTCTCTCTCGAAATAGTCCAAGGACTATTTCTGGTGTCAGCAACTACCGTATTATTTAAAGTTCAAAATATATTTCCAGTATTATTATCCTTTATCCTTCTCGATCAAACTAGCGATTAATACAATGAAAGAAGCAAACGAGAACGTAACACGTGTACTGCGTTCTGCGTGTAAAATGCAGTAAATACAGCGCTTAAACGTCGAAATATCTCAAAAGATAACGAAATAACGCTTATTCTACGACAAAATCGACGAAACACTGAGCTTTGCGAGCTGCTGGTGTTACGTCCCACGCCCGCACGTGCCGGAGAAAACTAACAATATGTAAGTAGCATAAGAAACGAATCGAGCACACAGTAATGTGAAAACTTAGACAACCCCACCCCGAGACCCTTTTGAATAAATCGTTACGTGGTAATTATTCAAGGACAAATTGGTCTATAAATACGCTTACCATCCTAGCGCAAAGCGGTTTTTAGTTAATTGTTGTTAGTCGACGAAACCGGTACACTGGGTGAGTCTGCTATTGTCAATCCGCTAATAATTAAAATTTAGTCAAAGTTCCGATACGCGAGTCAAAAGTTAAAGTTACCAACAAGGGTGTAACCCTAGGCGTGCGAATCCGACAATTCAATCATTGTCGTTAGCCGCGAGTCAATTGTAAACCAATTAGACGGATATAATAATTGTTGAAATTGTAGAGTCTAAATAAATTGTAAAGCGAGACGAGCTAGAATTCAAGAATTTATCGCCCTAAAATATACAAGCAAGGCGAGAGCTTCGATTTGGCATCATTTCTTCTCCGTTAATTTCGGCGTCGTACGAAATTCGACATCAGGGCAAAAAGAAGAATAATATATCAAAACATAATTAACGCGAAGGAATACCCGAGACATTGAAATCATAACGACCGTTCGCTGTATTAACCAGTAATCTGACGTAGTGTTTATTACGGTGTTTTCAAACATTGGAGACGTTTGCGGGTTTTCGTTCTTCTCGTCCCACTGTTAGCAGACGTTGGTCATCTTTGGGCGAGACTCCTAGCGATATTGTAATTCAATTAAATTGAGTAAATCTTGTTTATCATAGTCTAACCATTATTTTAAAATAACTTTAATCCTCTCCCGCGCTAGTACTCCTGCCCATAGCAGGTTAGCCGAAAAAGTGGAAATTATTTACCAGTCGCATTGAAATAAGTAACGCTACCCAATTAATACACCAAACATTGAAAGCGTAAGAGAAACCAACACGACATCAGACTTAAATACTATAGACGGAAAGGAAAGGTACATATATATAATAAAAAAAAACGATAAACGGAATTCTCTCTCGAAATAGTCCAAGGACTATTTCTGGTGTCAGCAACTACCGTATTATTTAAAGTTCAAAATATATTTCCAGTATTATTATCCTTTATCCTTCTCGATCAAACTAGCGATTAATACAATGAAAGAAGCAAACGAGAACGTAACACGTGTACTGCGTTCTGCGTGTAAAATGCAGTAAATACAGCGCTTAAACGTCGAAATATCTCAAAAGATAACGAAATAACGCTTATTCTACGACAAAATCGACGAAACACTGAGCTTTGCGAGCTGCTGGTGTTACGTCCCACGCCCGCACGTGCCGGAGAAAACTAACAATATGTAAGTAGCATAAGAAACGAATCGAGCACACAGTAATGTGAAAACTTAGACAACCCCACCCCGAGACCCTTTTGAATAAATCGTTACGTGGTAATTATTCAAGGACAAATTGGTCTATAAATACGCTTACCATCCTAGCGCAAAGCGGTTTTTAGTTAATTGTTGTTAGTCGACGAAACCGGTACACTGGGTGAGTCTGCTATTGTCAATCCGCTAATAATTAAAATTTAGTCAAAGTTCCGATACGCGAGTCAAAAGTTAAAGTTACCAACAAGGGTGTAACCCTAGGCGTGCGAATCCGACAATTCAATCATTGTCGTTAGCCGCGAGTCAATTGTAAACCAATTAGACGGATATAATAATTGTTGAAATTGTAGAGTCTAAATAAATTGTAAAGCGAGACGAGCTAGAATTCAAGAATTTATCGCCCTAAAATATACAAGCAAGGCGAGAGCTTCGATTTGGCATCATTTCTTCTCCGTTAATTTCGGCGTCGTACGAAATTCGACATCAGGGCAAAAAAGAAGAATAATATATCAAAACATAATTAACGCGAAGGAATACCTGAGACATTGAAATCATAACGACCGTTCGCTGTATTAACCAGTAATCTGACGTAGTGTTTATTACGGTGTTTTCAAACATTGGAGACGTTTGCGGGTTTTCGTTCTTCTCGTCCCACTGTTAGCAGACGTTGGTCATCTTTGGGCGAGACTCCTAGCGATATTGTAATTCAATTAAATTGAGTAAATCTTGTTTATCATAGTCTAACCATTATTTTAAAATAACTTTAATCCTCTCCCGCGCTAGTACTCCTGCCCATAGCAGGTTAGCCGAAAAAGTGGAAATTATTTACCAGTCGCATTGAAATAAGTAACGCTACCCAATTAATACACCAAACATTGAAAGCGTAAGAGAAACCAACACGACATCAGACTTAAATACTATAGACGGAAAGGAAAGGTACATATATATAATAAAAAAAAACGATAAACGGAATTCTCTCTCGAAATAGTCCAAGGACTATTTCTGGTGTCAGCAACTACCGTATTATTTAAAGTTCAAAATATATTTCCAGTATTATTATCCTTTATCCTTCTCGATCAAACTAGCGATTAATACAATGAAAGAAGCAAACGAGAACGTAACACGTGTACTGCGTTCTGCGTGTAAAATGCAGTAAATACAGCGCTTAAACGTCGAAATATCTCAAAAGATAACGAAATAACGCTTATTCTACGACAAAATCGACGAAACACTGAGCTTTGCGAGCTGCTGGTGTTACGTCCCACGCTCCGCACGTGCCGGAGAAAACTAACAATATGTAAGTAGCATAAGAAACGAATCGAGCACACAGTAATGTGAAAACTTAGACAACCCCACCCCGAGACCCTTTTGAATAAATCGTTACGTGGTAATTATTCAAGGACAAATTGGTCTATAAATACGCTTACCATCCTAGCGCAAAGCGGTTTTTAGTTAATTGTTGTTAGTCGACGAAACCGGTACACTGGGTGAGTCTGCTATTGTCAATCCGCTAATAATTAAAATTTAGTCAAAGTTCCGATACGCGAGTCAAAAGTTAAAGTTACCAACAAGGGTGTAACCCTAGGCGTGCGAATCCGATAATTCAATCATTGTCGTTAGCCGCGAGTCAATTGTTAACCAATTAGACGGATATAATAATTGTTGAAATTGTAGAGTCTAAATAAATTGTAAAGCGAGACGAGCTAGAATTCAAGAATTTATCGCCCTAAAATATACAAGCAAGGCGAGAGCTTCGATTTGGCATCATTTCTTCTCCGTTAATTTCGGCGTCGTACGAAATTCGACATGAGGGCAAAAAAGAAGAATAATATATCAAAACATAATTAACGCGAAGGAATACCCGAGACATTGAAATCATAACGACCGTTCGCTGTATTAACCAGTAATCTGACGTAGTGTTTATTACGGTGTTTTCAAACATTGGAGACGTTTGCGGGTTTTCGTTCTTCTCGTCCCACTGTTAGCAGACGTTGGTCATCTTTGGGCGAGACTCCTAGCGATATTGTAATTCAATTAAATTGAGTAAATCTTGTTTATCATAGTCTAACCATTATTTTAAAATAACTTTAATCCTCTCCCGCGCTAGTACTCCTGCCCATAGCAGGTTAGCCGAAAAAAGTGGAAATTATTTACCAGTCGCATTGAAATAAGTAACGCTACCCAATTAATACACCAAACATTGAAAGCGTAAGAGAAACCAACACGACATCAGACTTAAATACTATAGACGGAAAGGAAAGGTACATATATATAATAAAAAAAACGATAAACGGAATTCTCTCTCGAAATAGTCCAAGGACTATTTCTGGTGTCAGCAACTACCGTATTATTTAAAGTTCAAAATATATTTCCAGTATTATTATCCTTTATCCTGCTCGATCAAACTAGCGATTAATACAATGAAAGAAGCAAACGAGAACGTAACACGTGTACTGCGTTCTGCGTGTAAAATGCAGTAAATACAGCGCTTAAACGTCGAAATATCTCAAAAAGATAACGAAATAACGCTTATTCTACGACAAAATCGACGAAACACTGAGCTTTGCGAGCTGCTGGTGTTACGTCCCACGCTCCGCACGTGCCGGAGAAAACTAACAATATGTAAGTAGCATAAGAAACGAATCGAGCACACAGTAATGTGAAAACTTAGACAACCCCACCCCGAGACCCTTTTTGAATAAATCGTTACGTGGTAATTATTCAAGGACAAATTGGTCTATAAATACGCTTACCATCCTAGCGCAAAGCGGTTTTAGTTAATTGTTGTTAGTCGACGAAACCGGTACACTGGGTGAGTCTGCTATTGTCAATCCGCTAATAATTAAAATTTAGTCAAAGTTCCGATACGCGAGTCAAAAGTTAAAGTTACCAACAAGGGTGTAACCCTAGGCGTGCGAATCCGATAATTCAATCATTGTCGTTAGCCGCGAGTCAATTGTTAACCAATTAGACGGATATAATAATTGTTGAAATTGTAGAGTCTAAATAAATTGTAAAGCGAGACGAGCTAGAATTCAAGAATTTATCGCCCTAAAATATACAAGCAAGGCGAGAGCTTCGATTTGGCATCATTTCTTCTCCGTTAATTTCGGCGTCGTACGAAATTCGACATGAGGGCAAAAAGAAGAATAATATATCAAAACATAATTAACGCGAAGGAATACCCGAGACATTGAAATCATAACGACCGTTCGCTGTATTAACCAGTAATCTGACGTAGTGTTGATTACGGTGTTTTCAAACATTGGAAACGTTTGCGGGTTTTCGTTCCTCTCGTCCCACTGTTAGCAGACGTTGGTCATCTTTGGGCGAGACTCCTAGCTATATTGTAATTCAATTAAATTGAGTAAATCTTGTTTATCATAGTCTAACCATTATTTTAAAATAACATTAATCCTCTCCCGCGCTAGTACTCCTGCCCATAGCAGGTTAGCCGAAAAAGTGGAAATTGTTTACCAGTCGCATTGAAATAAGTAACGCTACCCAATTAATACACCAAACATTGAAAGCGAAAGAGAAACCAACACGACATCAGACTTAAATACTATAGACGGAAAGGAAAGGTACATATATGTCGGGGACGAAAATACACCGGAGCCTCCCTTGGAACCTCGGAAAACTCCTTAATACTGTAATCTCCGATACCTTAACACTGTAGTTTCTAATGTAGCCGTAACTAAATAAACGTCGTTGTCAAACCGAACTGTATTTGTTTGAGATTTATGATAGTGAGCTTGGGCTCGAGGCGACAACCAGTCGCCGAACGTAGCCGCGGTCAAGGGATGAACGTTCCGTCTAACAAAGGCATGAAAGTAACTCTAGAGCTCTTCTTAGAAAAAGAAGGAAATAGTGGTAGTGACATTCGACAGTGAACATCTTGACGGTCTCTGTTCCGTGACTTGCCACACGCAGATTCTATTCTCCGAGTAAGATGATTACCAGATGTCGATGCGTCTCCACAGTACGTGCAGCTAGCCCGAGGACCCGCTATAAATCTTAGGAGTTAGCTAAAGTCCTTCAAACGGATAAGCAGTCTTTGTTCCAACCATGGGAAGTTAGAGAAATCTGTTTTTTCTCTCATGAACGATGCTCCCCACTAGCAACTTTCTCCTAAGGGCGGCTAGCACCCTTCCCTAACCATCGACATGGAAATTGACCAATTAACAGTAACGTCAATTTCCCTCACTTTCCGAGCGAAGACTTTTCTCCACGAATCCGATGACCGCGTGTCCTTAGACACACCCCATATAGTTTTCCTCGGTGGCATCACCGAGACTGAGATGCATTCTCTTGTGCAATCTTCTGACGAGAAGGATACGATCCTTACGATCAGTGAATATTTCACCTCTTGTTAATAAAGTGCCTAACTTGAACTCTGTGAGTACGTAGTATTATCATCCCGTTGACCGCGGATTCGTTAGTGAACCTAAGTCCATTATCGCGAGTGTTGCGAGTGTGTGACCACAGCGGTTAATTGTTATCACAGTCATAGCGACTCTTGTTACTAATAAATCTTACGTTGTACCACAACGATGTCTAGTGAAAACTCATCAAACGCCCACAACCCCGATCCTACCCCAAACCCGACATATATATAATAAAAAAAAACGATAAACGGAATTCTCTCTCGAAATAGTCCTTGGACTATTTCTGGTGGCAGCAACTACCGTATTATTTAAAACTCAAAATATATTACGAGTATTATTATTCTTTATCCTTCTCGATCAAACTAGCGATTAACACTATTAAAGAAGTAAACGAGAACGTAACACGTGTCCTACGTTCTGCGTGTAAAATGCAGTAAATACAGCGCATAAACGTCGAAATATTGTTACGTCCTCGTTTACTTGGTTAATCGTATTAACCGCTAGTTTGATCGAGAAGGATAAAGGATAATAATTTCCGAAATATACGGTAGTTGCTGCCACCAGAAATAGTCCAAGGACTATTTCAAGAGAGAATTCTGTTTATCGTTTTCTTTTATTATATATATGTACCTTTCCTTTCCGTCTATAGTATTTAAGTCTGATGTCGTGTTGGTTTCTCTTTCGCTTTCAATGTTTGGTGTATTAATTGGGTAGCGTTACTTATTTCAATGCGACTGGTAAACAATTTCCACTTTTTCGGCTAACCTGCTATGGGCAGGAGTACTAGCGCGGGAGGGGATTAATGTTATTTTAAAATAATGGTTAGACTATGATAAACAAGATTTACTCAATTTAATTGAATTACAATATAGCTAGGAGTCTCGCCCAAAGATGACCAACGTCTGCTAACAGTGGGACGAGAGGAACGAAAACCCGCAAACGTTTCCAATGTTTGAAAACACCGTAATCAACACTACGTCAGATTACTGGTTAATACAGCGAACGGTCGTTATGATTTCAATGTCTCGGGTATTCCTTCGCGTTAATTATGTTTTGATATATTATTCTTCTTTTTGCCTTGATGTCGAATTTCGCACGACGCCGAAATTAACGGAGAAGAAATGATGCCAAATCGAAACTCTCGCCTTGCTTGTATATTTTAGGGCGATAAATTCTTGAATTCTAGCTCGTCTCGCTTTACAATTTATTTAGACTCCAATGTACCGGTTTCGTCGACTAACAACAATTAACTAACTAACTAACTAAAAATCGCTTTGCGCTAGGATGCGTATTTATAGCTCAATTTGTCCTTGAATAATTACCACGTAACGATTTATTCAAAAGGAACTCGGGGTGGGGTTGTCTAAGTTTACATATTGTCGGTTTTGTCCGGCGCGCGCGGAGCGCGGGACGTAACACCCCCGCCCTTGCAGTTCAAATTTCCGGAGAAATTTGACTGATCGTTTCCCTGTGCTCGACCAGAGAAGATGTCGAGGCTGTTGGTTGTTGGTCTACTGTACTAGACGGCGTGATTGATATCCCTTGTGTTTGGTTCGTCTCGTTTTCGACATCGCGTTTTCTTTTAATGTAGAGTAGCAGGTGGGTGATTGAACCGCATATTGCTCCGAGGAGGGCGATTCCGCATCCATAGGTTTCATGTAATTGGTACCCATGTATAGCTATGTATACTATCGATTTGATTAACTTTAATATAAGAAGAGTCCGAGTATCGCCGCACTAACTGTTCCGAGTTCGATAAGGCCGTTCCACAATTTTGATGCTGCGTTCCTTGTTACTGTTGTTAACGTGGTTTCCTCCATGACTCCTAGAATATTAACTGTTCTCGGTGCGATTGTCTTTCCAGTTTAATTGATTCAATTTAGCACGTGCATATTGTATCATCGGTCACAATAATGTAATATAACCTTGTTTCCTTATATCTGATTTAATATAATAATACTGTAATAATACGATACAATATAATAATCTCTTAATTTAATTACGTTTTCACTTTCACGGTTTGTAGTTATTTTGTTGAATAACACATTTTTATATTCAACAATAGTTAAAATGCACATAGTAATTTCTCTTTTGATTTTCCCTTGAATTTTCCTATCCGCAGTATTTGACAAGCAACATTTTTCTACCATGTATCCGATTGCCAATTTCTTCCTTTTCTTCATTTTGGTTTTTATTTTGCGCCAAGGCGCAAGTTTACTATCACCGAGCCAATTATCAAATTGCTTGCCAGTAGCATTCAAAATACGAAGTTTTGAAAATTTCATAGCTATATTAATCCATAAATATCTTAGATGTAGTATAGTATGATACCATCTATATCTTCCAAAAGGAATCATAAGGTCTGCACACGCGCTAGCTAAACCAAACACTAGATGTAGTAACCAATGAAGTATTTTTAATCCAATTGTAATCCAATGGCTAGCGTATTTATTCAAGTTTTTATGTGTACCTTCGACTGGTGATTCCCTATTTTCTTCTTTTCGATTTCTTTGAGCCCGTTTAACTTGTGTTTTTTCAGCCTGAAAATGTTTAGAATTCTTTTCCTCGATTACCATTTTTTTCTTCTTTATTTATTTTATTCACAACCCATTGATTTTTCTCTACCTTTCCAGAATGAATAGGTTCACTGGAAGTGCTTATTATATGTAAATTATTAATTATTTGTGTGGGACGTTTAGGAATGTTTTCAGTATATCCAGAATTATTCTTTAAATTCTTATTGTAAACTTCCTTGCTCATAGATTCCGTTTTGGGTTTAGGGATAGCTATACTTTTATTCTCTGTAGTCTGATCTTCCTTAGAATTTAACGACTTGGCTTTGAGTTCGATAAAGTTACCTTCTGGTGGTTTTGTAGAAGCTTTTGAGTGAGGCACACTCGCCATCTCTCCTCCTATTATATTTGAAACGCTCAGAGAACTCGTGGAAACTTGCCCCTTCATCCCTGCCAGGGGACAAGCGTCGCCCATCGCTTCGTCGTTTAATTTCCTAGTCTCTACTTCTTCCAAAAATCTTTTGGCATCAGTATTGTTCATCTTGGTTGGGAACTCGGGAGATTTCTCACTCATGATCTTGTCTGTGGTGTCGTGCGTCCTCTTGCTATTTAAGGTAACATCTTTTATCGCAGCAACGGAACAGTGTTTGTATTGAAAGGTTGATTGTTTCAAATAATCCACATCCCTCTTTTGACTTAGATCTCTATCGGGGTATTTATTTACGTCTTTTTCTTTCCAGGTTATTACTCTTGCTCTTTTCCTAACATCTTTCTCTATTCCCGGGTCGTTTAGACGATTCCGCGGCGGCGGTACAAATGTCCGGTCCTGGTGGTCGTTTTCGATGTAGTTACTATTGTATAGGGGACGGGTGTTGTTTCCGTTATAATTGTTCGGAGGTGTCGGACGTTGGTATCGTATTCTATCGTTTGCTTGTTTTAATTCTCGTGTTGCTTTCACGGCTTGGCGGTACGCATCGTCCAAGGATTGGTATCCTGCTAGCTTTACTCGTAAATACACCTCGTTTGGAAGCCCCCTAACAAAAGCCTCCCTCGTGTTTCGATCTATTCTATCTTGGAATACGGTGCCGTACTCGTATCTTTCCCCGTACATTATCGCTAACCTAAGGTCTCTGACGCGATCTATATAATCTAGAATATCTTCTCCCGGTTGTTGAAATATTGTTCCTAATTCTCCCTTATATTCGTTAAGAGATTTCCCTGGACCGAACAGATCTTTTAATTTATTCCCGAAATCGTATAGACTCATCAGTTCGGTGTCTTCGATGGCGAGGAGCGCGTGTCCACGGAGCTTATTTGTTAATAATTTTACCAACTGAGGTTCTTGATACCTAGGAACCATGTTTCGCGCGCGCTCGCATGCTCTTAAAAATTGAAATACCGAGGGTCGATGTCCGTCGAACACTGGTACCGACTCGATCGCGTCTTTTAGTATAATCGGTTGAGAATATCTACCTGGCTACGTTGTCTCTTGTTGAGTTGCCGGCTGCGATACGGTTGACTTAGGTTCCCTTTTTGTTTTGAGTTCGAGCATGTTGTTTTGTAATTCATTCATTTTTGCACTCATATCGCGAAAATTCGCGTCCCATGCTGTAAGTTTTTCCGATAACATCAAGAGCATGTCTTTCTTCAGGGAGTCTCGTGCGGTCGACATGTTTTGTATTTATTTTTTTAGTTAATACTCCAAAGAACTTTAATCCTCTGTGGAGCGTATCCCACCGCTAATCGTAATAACTTTAATCCTCTGTGGAGCGAATCCCACCGCTGCCACCAAAAATTTATTTCTATACTGTTACGTCCTCGTTTACTTGGTTAATCGTATTAACCGCTAGTTTGATCGAGAAGGATAAAGGATAATAATTTCCGAAATACACGGTAGTTGCTGCCACCAGAAATAGTCCAAGGACTATTTCAAGAGAGAATTCTGTTTATCGTTTTCTTTTATTATATATATATATATGTCGGGGAGACGTTAAGATTTGATCTGGGGTTGTGGGCGCGAAACGAATCTACACTCAGATTAGATGTGGTCGTTATGCAATAGAGGAGATATTCGCTAGTGCAGGTATGATTATCACAGAATCTGACAAGTAGACGCGACAAACAGATACTCGAGAAACTAATGACAATGATCTTAGGTTCCATAACGAATCCGCGGCCAACGGGATGATAGAGATACGTTCTCGCAAAGTTCAAGTCCGACCGATCGTAAAGATAGTATTCTTTCCGTCAATGAATTCGCACAAGAGAATGAATCTCAGTCTCGGTGATGCCACCGAGGAAAACTATATGGGGTGTGTCTAAGGACACGAGATCATCGGATTCGTGGAGAAAAGTCTTCGCTAGGAAAGTGAGGGAAATTGACGTTACTGTTAATTGGTCAATTTCCATGTCGATGGTTAGGGAAGGGTGCTAGCCGCCCTTAGGAGAAAGTTGCTAGTGGGGAGCATCGTTCATGAGAGAAAAAACAGATTTCTCTAACTTCCCATGGTTGGAACAAAGACTGTTTATCCGTTTGAAGGACTTTAGCTAACTCCTAAGATTTATAGCGGGTCCTCGGGCTAGCTGCACGTACTGTGGAGACGCATCGACATCTGGTAATCATCTTACTCGGAGAATAGAGTCTGCGTGTGGCAAGTCACGGAACAGAGACCGTCAAGATGTTCACTGTCGAATGTCACTACCACTGTTTCCTTCTTTTTCTAAGAAGAGCTCTAGAGTTACTTTCATGCCTTTGTTAGACGGAACGTTCATCCCTTGACCGCGGCTACGTTCGGCGACTGGTTGTCGCCTCGAGCCCAAGCTCACTATCATAAATCTCAAACAATTAAAATTGGACTAAACAACGACATTTGTTTAATTACCGCTACGTTAGAATCTAGATTACAGTATTGAGGAGTTTTCCCGGAGTTCCAAAGGGAAGGCTCCGGTGTCTTTCCATCTCCGACATATATATATATATACCTTTCCTTTCCGTCTATAGTATTTAAGTCTGATGTCGTGTTGGTTTCTCTTTCGCTTTCAATGATTGGTGTATTAATTGGGTAGCGTTAATTATTTCAATGCGACTGGTAAATAGTTTCCACTTTTCGGCTAACCTGCTATGGGCAGGAGTACTAGCGCGGGAGAGGATTAAAGTTATTTTGAAATAATGGTTAGGCTATGATAAACAAGATTTACTGAATTTATTTGAATTACAATATCGCTAGGAGTTTCGCTCAAAGATGACCAACGTCAGCTAACAGTGGGACGAGAGGAACGAAAACCCGCAAACGTTTCCAATGTTTGAAAACACCGTAATCAACACTACGTCAGATTACTGGTTAATACAGCGAACGGTCGTTATGATTTCAATGTCTCGGGTATTCCTTCGCGTTAATTATGTTTTGATATATTGTTCTTCTTTTTGCCTTGATGTCGAATTTCGTACGACGCCGAAATTAACGGAGAAGAAATGATGCCAAATCGAAACTCTCGCCTTGCTTGTATATGTTAGGGCGATGAATTCTTGAATTCTAGCTCGTCTCGCTTTACAATTTATTTAGACTCCAATGTACCGGTTTCGTCGACTAACAACAATTAACTAACTAACTAACTAAAAATCGCTTTGCGCTAGGATGCGTATTTATAGCTCAATTTGTCCTTGAATAATTACCACGTAACGATTTATTCAAAAGGAACTCGGGGTGGGGTTGTCTAAGTTTACAAATTGTTGGTTTTGTCCGGCGCGCGCGGAGCGCGGGACGTAACACTCCCGCCCTTGCAGTTCAAATTTCCGGAGAAATTTGACTGATGTTCCCTTTTTCTTGCTCGACCAGAGAAGATGTCGAGGCTGTTGGTTATTGGTTTACTGTTGTTAACGTGGTTTCCTCCATGACTCCTAAAATATTAACTGTTCTCGGTACGATTGTCTTTCCAGTTTAATTGATTCAATTTAGCACGTGCACATTGTATCATCGGTCACAATTATGTAATATAACCTTGTTTCCTTATATCTGATTTAATATAATAATACTGTAATAATACGATACAATATAATAATCTCTTAATTTAATTACGTTTTCACTTTCACGGTTTGTAGTTATTTTGCTGAATAACACATTTTTATATTCAACAATAGTTAAAATGCACATAGTAATTTCTCTTTTTGATTTTCCCTTGAATTTTCCTATCCGCAGTATTTGACAAGCAACATTTTTCTACCATGTATCCGATTGCCAATTTCTTCCTTTTTCTTCATTTTGGTTTTTATTTTGCGCCAAGGCGCAAGTTTACTATCACCGAGCCAATTATCAAATTGCTTGCCAGTAGCATTCAAAATACGAAGTTTTGAAAATTTCATAGCTATATTAACCCATAAATATCTTAGATGTAGTATAGTATGATACCATCTATATTTTCCAAAAGGAATCATAAGGTCTGCACTCGTGCTAGCTAAACCAAACACTAGATGTAGTAACCAATGAAGTATTTTTAATCCAATTGTAATCCAATGGCTAGCGTATTTATTCAAGTTTTTTATGTGTACCTTCGACTGGTGATTCCCTATTTTCTTCTTTTCGATTTCTTTGAGCCCGTTTAACTTGTGGTTTTTCAGCCTGAAAATGTTTAGAATTCTTTTCCTCGGTTACCATTTTTTTCTTCTTTATTTATTTTATTCACAACCCATTGATTTTTCTCTACCTTTTCAGAATGAATAGCTTCACTGGAAGTGCTTATTGTATGTAAGTTATTAATTATTTGTGTGGGACGTTTAGGAATATTTACAGTATATCCAGAATTATTCTTTAAATTCTTATTACAAACTTCCTTGCTCATAGATTCCGTTTTGGGTTTAGGGCTAGCTATACTTTTTATTCTCTGTAGTCTGATCTTCCTTAGAATTTAATGACTTGGCTTTGAGTTCGATAAAGTTACCTTCTGGTGGTTTTATAGAAGCTTTTGAGTGAGACACACTCGCCATCTCTCCTCCTATTATATTTGAAACACTCAGAGAACTCGTGGAAACTTGCCCCTTCATCCCTGCCAGGGGACAAGCGTCGCCCATCGCTTCGTCGTTTAATTTCCTAGTCTCTACTTCTTCCAAAAATTCTTTGGCATCAGTATTGTTTATCTTGGTTGGGAACTCGGGAGATTTCTCACTCATGATCTTGTCTGTGGTGTCGTGCGTCCTCTTGCTATTTAAGGTAACATCTTTTATCGCAGCAACGGAACAGTGTTTGTATTGAAAGGTTGATTGTTTCAAATAATCCACATCCCCTTTTTGACTTAGATCTCTATCGGGGTATTTATTTACGTCTTTTTCTTTCCAGGTTATTACTCTTGCTCTTTTCCTAACATCTTTCTCTATTCCCGGGTCGTTTAGACGATTCCGTGGCGGCGGTACAAATCTCCGGTCCTGGTGGTCGTTTTCGATGTAGTTACTATTGTATAGGGGACGAGTGCTGTTTCCGTTATAATTATTCGGAGGTGTCGGACGTTGGTATCGTATTCTATCGTTTGCTTGTTTTAATTCTCGTGTTGCTTTCACGGCTTGGCGGTACGCATCGTCCAAGGATTGGTATCCTGCTATCTTTACTCGTAAATACACCTCGTTTGGAAGCCCCCTAACAAAAGCCTCCCTCGTGTTTCGATCTATTCTATCTTGGAATACGGTGCCGTACTCGTATCTTTCCCCGTACATTATCGCTAACCTAAGGTCTCTGACGCGATCTATATAATCTAGAATATCTTCTCCCGGTTGTTGAAATATTGTTCCTAATTCTCCCTTATATTCGTTAAGAGATTTCCCTGGACCGAACAGATCTTTTAATTTATTCCCGAAATCGTTTAGACTCATCAGTTCGGTGTCTTCGATGGCGAGGAGCGCGTGTCCACGGAGCTTATTTGTTAATAATTTTACCAACTGAGGTTCTTGATACCTAGGAACCATGTTTCGCGCGCGCTCGCATGCTCTTAAAAATTGAAATACCGAGGGTCGATGCCCGTCGAACACTGGTACCGACTCGATCGCGTCTTTTAGTTTAATCGGTTGAAAATATCTACCTGGCTGCGTTGTCTCTCGTTGAGTTTCCGGCTGCGATACGGTTGACTCAGGTTCCTTTTTTGTTTTGAATTCGAGCATGTTGCTTTGTATTTCATTAATCTTTTGCACTCATGTCGCGAAAATTCGCATCCCATGCTGTAAGTTTTTCCGATAACATCAAGAGCATGTCTTTCTTCAGGGAATCTCGTGCGGTCGACATGTTTTCTATTTATTTTTTTTAGTTAATACTCCAAAGAATTTTAATCCTCTGTGGAGAGTATCCCACCGTTAATCGTAATAACTTTAATCCTCTGTGGAGCGAATCCCACCGCTGCCACCAAAAATTTATTTCTATACTGTTACGTCCTCGTTTACTTGGTTAATTGTATTAACCGCTAGTTTGATCGAGAAGGATAAAGGATAATAATTCCCGAAATATACGGTAGTTGCTGCCACCAGAAATAGTCCAAGGACTATTTCGAGAGAGAATTCTGTTTATCGTTTTCTTTTTATTATATATATATATATATATATATATATTTCCTTTCCGTCTATAGTATTTAAGTCTGATGTCGTGTTGGTTTCTCTTTCGCTTTCAATGATTGGTGTATTAATTGGGTAGCGTTAATTATTTCAATGCGACTGGTAAATAGTTTCCACTTTTCGGCTAACCTGCTATGGGCAGGAGTACTAGCGCGGGAGAGGATTAAAGTTATTTTGAAATAATGGTTAGGCTATGATAAACAAGATTTACTGAATTTATTTGAATTACAATATCGCCAGGAGTTTCGCTCAAAGATGACCAACGTCAGCTAACAGTGGGACGAGAGGAACGAAAACCCGCAAACGTTTCCAATGTTTGAAAACACCGTAATCAACACTACGTCAGATTACTGGTTAATACAGCGAACGGTCGTTATGATTTCAATGTCTCGGGTATTCCTTCGCGTTAATTATGTTTTGATATATTGTTCTTCTTTTTTGCCTTGATGTCGAATTTCGTACGACGCCGAAATTAACGGAGAAGAAATGATGCCAAATCGAAACTCTCGCCTTGCTTGTATATGTTAGGGCGATGAATTCTTGAATTCTAGCTCGTCTCGCTTTACAATTTATTTAGACTCCAATGTACCGGTTTCGTCGACTAACAACAATTAACTAACTAACTAACTAAAAATCGCTTTGCGCTAGGATGCGTATTTATAGCTCAATTTGTCCTTGAATAATTACCACGTAACGATTTATTCAAAAGGAACTCGGGGTGGGGTTGTCTAAGTTTACATAATTGTTGGTTTTGTCCGGCGCGCGCGGACCTTCGCCCTTGCAGTATCAAATTTCCGGAGAAATTTGACTGATCGTTTCCCTGTGCTCGACCAGAGAAGATGTCGAGGCTGTTGGTTGTTGGTCTACTGTATACGCGTATTGTATCCTTGTGGTTGTTCGTCTGTTTTCGACATCGGTTTTTTTTAATGTAGGTAGCAGGTGTGATTAACATATTGTTATTGTTTGTTGATGTATTTTTATTAAATGGTCATAAGCTTAATTTTGTGGGTTTTTACTGTTGTTAACGTGGTTTCCTCCATGACTCCTAAAATATTAACTGTTCTCGGTACGATTGTCTTTCCAGTTTAATTGATTCAATTTAGCACGTGCATATTGTATCATCGGTCACAATTATGTAATATAACCTTGTTTCCTTATATCTGATTTAATATAATAATACTGTAATAATACGATACAATATAATAATCTCTTAATTTAATTACGTTTTCACTTTCACGGTTTGTAGTTATTTTGCTGAATAACACATTTTTATATTCAACAATAGTTAAAATGCACATAGTAATTTCTCTTTTGATTTTCCCTTGAATTTTCCTATCCGCAGTATTTGACAAGCAACATTTTTCTACCATGTATCCGATTGCCAATTTCTTCCTTTTTCTTCATTTTGGTTTTATTTTGCGCCAAGGCGCAAGTTTACTATCACCGAGCCAATTATCAAATTGCTTGCCAGTAGCATTCAAAATACGAAGTTTTGAAAATTTCATAGCTATATTAACCCATAAATATCTTAGATGTAGTATAGTATGATACCATCTATATTTTCCAAAAAGGAATCATAAGGTCTGCACTCGTGCTAGCTAAACCAAACACTAGATGTAGTAACCAATGAAGTATTTTTAATCCAATTGTAATCCAATGGCTAGCGTATTTATTCAAGTTTTTATGTGTACCTTCGACTGGTGATTCCCTATTTTCTTCTTTTCGATTTCTTTGAGCCCGTTTAACTTGTGGTTTTTCAGCCTGAAAATGTTTAGAATTCTTTTCCTCGGTTATCATTTTTTCTTCTTTATTTATTTTATTCACAACCCATTGATTTTTCTCTACCTTTTCAGAATGAATAGCTTCACTGGAAGTGCTTATTGTATGTAAGTTATTAATTATTTGTGTGGGACGTTTAGGAATATTTACAGTATATCCAGAATTATTCTTTAAATTCTTATTACAAACTTCCTTGCTCATAGATTCCGTTTTGGGTTTAGGGCTAGCTATACTTTTATTCTCTGTAGTCTGATCTTCCTTAGAATTTAATGACTTGGCTTTGAGTTCGATAAAGTTACCTTCTGGTGGTTTTATAGAAGCTTTTGAGTGAGACACACTCGCCATCTCTCCTCCTATTATATTTGAAACACTCAGAGAACTCGTGGAAACTTGCCCCTTCATCCCTGCCAGGGGACAAGCGTCGCCCATCGCTTCGTCGTTTAATTTCCTAGTCTCTACTTCTTCCAAAAATTCTTTGGCATCAGTATTGTTTATCTTGGTTGGGAACTCGGGAGATTTCTCACTCATGATCTTGTCTGTGGTGTCGTGCGTCCTCTTGCTATTTAAGGTAACATCTTTTATCGCAGCAACGGAACAGTGTTTGTATTGAAAGGTTGATTGTTTCAAATAATCCACATCCCCTTTTTGACTTAGATCTCTATCGGGGTATTTATTTACGTCTTTTTCTTTCCAGGTTATTACTCTTGCTCTTTTCCTAACATCTTTCTCTATTCCCGGGTCGTTTAGACGATTCCGTGGCGGCGGTACAAATCTCCGGTCCTGGTGGTCGTTTTCGATGTAGTTACTATTGTATAGGGGACGAGTGCTGTTTCCGTTATAATTATTCGGAGGTGTCGGACGTTGGTATCGTATTCTATCGTTTGCTTGTTTTAATTCTCGTGTTGCTTTCACGGCTTGGCGGTACGCATCGTCCAAGGATTGGTATCCTGCTATCTTTACTCGTAAATACACCTCGTTTGGAAGCCCCCTAACAAAAGCCTCCCTCGTGTTTCGATCTATTCTATCTTGGAATACGGTGCCGTACTCGTATCTTTCCCCGTACATTATCGCTAACCTAAGGTCTCTGACGCGATCTATATAATCTAGAATATCTTCTCCCGGTTGTTGAAATATTGTTCCTAATTCTCCCTTATATTCGTTAAGAGATTTCCCTGGACCGAACAGATCTTTTAATTTATTCCCGAAATCGTTTAGACTCATCAGTTCGGTGTCTTCGATGGCGAGGAGCGCGTGTCCACGGAGCTTATTTGTTAATAATTTTACCAACTGAGGTTCTTGATACCTAGGAACCATGTTTCGCGCGCGCTCGCATGCTCTTAAAAATTGAAATACCGAGGGTCGATGCCCGTCGAACACTGGTACCGACTCGATCGCGTCTTTTAGTTTAATCGGTTGAAAATATCTACCTGGCTGCGTTGTCTCTCGTTGAGTTTCCGGCTGCGATACGGTTGACTCAGGTTCCTTTTTTGTTTTGAATTCGAGCATGTTGCTTTGTATTTCATTAATCTTTGCACTCATGTCGCGAAAATTCGCATCCCATGCTGTAAGTTTTTCCGATAACATCAAGAGCATGTCTTTCTTCAGGGAATCTCGTGCGGTCGACATGTTTTCTATTTATTTTTTTTTTAGTTAATACTCCAAAGAATTTTAATCCTCTGTGGAGAGTATCCCACCGTTAATCGTAATAACTTTAATCCTCTGTGGAGCGAATCCCACCGCTGCCACCAAAAATTTATTTCTATACTGTTACGTCCTCGTTTACTTGGTTAATTGTATTAACCGCTAGTTTGATCGAGAAGGATAAAGGATAATAATTCCCGAAATATACGGTAGTTGCTGCCACCAGAAATAGTCCAAGGACTATTTCGAGAGAGAATTCTGTTTATCGTTTTCTTTTTATTATATATATATATATATATATATATATATATATATTTCCTTTCCGTCTATAGTATTTAAGTCTGATGTCGTGTTGGTTTCTCTTTCGCTTTCAATGATTGGTGTATTAATTGGGTAGCGTTAATTATTTCAATGCGACTGGTAAATAGTTTCCACTTTTCGGCTAACCTGCTATGGGCAGGAGTACTAGCGCGGGAGAGGATTAAAGTTATTTTGAAATAATGGTTAGGCTATGATAAACAAGATTTACTGAATTTATTTGAATTACAATATCGCCAGGAGTTTCGCTCAAAGATGACCAACGTCAGCTAACAGTGGGACGAGAGGAACGAAAACCCGCAAACGTTTCCAATGTTTGAAAACACCGTAATCAACACTACGTCAGATTACTGGTTAATACAGCGAACGGTCGTTATGATTTCAATGTCTCGGGTATTCCTTCGCGTTAATTATGTTTTGATATATTGTTCTTCTTTTTTGCCTTGATGTCGAATTTCGTACGACGCCGAAATTAACGGAGAAGAAATGATGCCAAATCGAAACTCTCGCCTTGCTTGTATATGTTAGGGCGATGAATTCTTGAATTCTAGCTCGTCTCGCTTTACAATTTATTTAGACTCCAATGTACCGGTTTCGTCGACTAACAACAATTAACTAACTAACTAACTAAAAATCGCTTTGCGCTAGGATGCGTATTTATAGCTCAATTTGTCCTTGAATAATTACCACGTAACGATTTATTCAAAAGGAACTCGGGGTGGGGTTGTCTAAGTTTACATATTGTTGGTTTTGTCCGGCGCGCGCGGAAGCGCGGGACGTAACACCCTCGCCCTTGCAGTTCAAATTTCCGGAGAAATTTGACTGATCGTTTCCCTGTGCTCGACCAGAGAAGATGTCGAGGCTGTTGGTTGTTGGTTTACTGTACTAGACGGCGTGATTGATATCCCTTGTGGTTGTTCGTCTCTTTTCGACATCGGTTTTCTTTTAATGTAGAGTAGCAGGTGGGTGTTGAACCGCATATTGCTGGAGGGCGATTCCGATTAGGTTTTGTAATTTATGTATAGCTATGTATACTATTTTGTTAACTTTAATATAAGAAGAGTCGGTATCGCCGCACTAACTGTTCGAGTTCGATAAGGCCGTTCCACAATTTTGATGCTGCGTTTTGTTACTGTTGTTTACGGTTCTCCATGACTCCTAGAATATTAACTGTTCTCGGTACGATTGTCTTTCCAGTTTAATTGATTCAATTTAGCACGTGCATATTGTATCATCGGTCACAATTATGTAATATAACCTTGTTTCCTTATATCTGATTTAATATAATAATACTGTAATAATACGATACAATATAATAATCTCTTAATTTAATTACGTTTTCACTTTCACGGTTTGTAGTTATTTTGTTGAATAACACATTTTTATATTCAACAATAGTTAAAATGCACATAGTAATTTCTCTTTTGATTTTCCCTTGAATTTTCCTATCCGCAGTATTTGACAAGCAACATTTTTCTACCATGTATCCGATTGCCAATTTCTTCCTTTTTCTTCATTTTGGTTTTTATTTTGCGCCAAGGCGCAAGTTTACTATCACCGAGCCAATTATCAAATTGCTTGCCAGTAGCATTCAAAATACGAAGTTTTGAAAATTTCATAGCTATATTAACCCATAAATATCTTAGATGTAGTATAGTATGATACCATCTATATTTTCCAAAAGGAATCATAAGGTCTGCACTCGTGCTAGCTAAACCAAACACTAGATGTAGTAACCAATGAAGTATTTTTAATCCAATTGTAATCCAATGGCTAGCGTATTTATTCAAGTTTTTATGTGTACCTTCGACTGGTGATTCCCTATTTTCTTCTTTTCGATTTCTTTGAGCCCGTTTAACTTGTGGTTTTTCAGCCTGAAAATGTTTAGAATTCTTTTCCTCGGTTACCATTTTTTTCTTCTTTATTTATTTTATTCACAACCCATTGATTTTTCTCTACCTTTTCAGAATGAATAGCTTCACTGGAAGTGCTTATTGTATGTAAGTTATTAATTATTTGTGTGGGACGTTTAGGAATATTTACAGTATATCCAGAATTATTCTTTAAATTCTTATTACAAACTTCCTTGCTCATAGATTCCGTTTTGGGTTTAGGGCTAGCTATACTTTTTATTCTCTGTAGTCTGATCTTCCTTAGAATTTAATGACTTGGCTTTGAGTTCGATAAAGTTACCTTCTGGTGGTTTTATAGAAGCTTTTGAGTGAGACACACTCGCCATCTCTCCTCCTATTATATTTGAAACACTCAGAGAACTCGTGGAAACTTGCCCCTTCATCCCTGCCAGGGGACAAGCGTCGCCCATCGCTTCGTCGTTTAATTTCCTAGTCTCTACTTCTTCCAAAAATTCTTTGGCATCAGTATTGTTTATCTTGGTTGGGAACTCGGGAGATTTCTCACTCATGATCTTGTCTGTGGTGTCGTGCGTCCTCTTGCTATTTAAGGTAACATCTTTTATCGCAGCAACGGAACAGTGTTTGTATTGAAAGGTTGATTGTTTCAAATAATCCACATCCCCCTTTTTGACTTAGATCTCTATCGGGGTATTTATTTACGTCTTTTTCTTTCCAGGTTATTACTCTTGCTCTTTTCCTAACATCTTTCTCTATTCCCGGGTCGTTTAGACGATTCCGTGGCGGCGGTACAAATCTCCGGTCCTGGTGGTCGTTTTCGATGTAGTTACTATTGTATAGGGGACGAGTGCTGTTTCCGTTATAATTATTCGGAGGTGTCGGACGTTGGTATCGTATTCTATCGTTTGCTTGTTTTAATTCTCGTGTTGCTTTCACGGCTTGGCGGTACGCATCGTCCAAGGATTGGTATCCTGCTATCTTTACTCGTAAATACACCTCGTTTGGAAGCCCCCTAACAAAAGCCTCCCTCGTGTTTCGATCTATTCTATCTTGGAATACGGTGCCGTACTCGTATCTTTCCCCGTACATTATCGCTAACCTAAGGTCTCTGACGCGATCTATATAATCTAGAATATCTTCTCCCGGTTGTTGAAATATTGTTCCTAATTCTCCCTTATATTCGTTAAGAGATTTCCCTGGACCGAACAGATCTTTTAATTTATTCCCGAAATCGTTTAGACTCATCAGTTCGGTGTCTTCGATGGCGAGGAGCGCGTGTCCACGGAGCTTATTTGTTAATAATTTTACCAACTGAGGTTCTTGATACCTAGGAACCATGTTTCGCGCGCGCTCGCATGCTCTTAAAAATTGAAATACCGAGGGTCGATGCCCGTCGAACACTGGTACCGACTCGATCGCGTCTTTTAGTTTAATCGGTTGAAAATATCTACCTGGCTGCGTTGTCTCTCGTTGAGTTTCCGGCTGCGATACGGTTGACTCAGGTTCCTTTTTTGTTTTGAATTCGAGCATGTTGCTTTGTATTTCATTAATCTTTGCACTCATGTCGCGAAAATTCGCATCCCATGCTGTAAGTTTTTCCGATAACATCAAGAGCATGTCTTTCTTCAGGGAATCTCGTGCGGTCGACATGTTTTCTATTTATTTTTTTTTTAGTTAATACTCCAAAGAACTTTAATCCTTTGTGGAGCGTATCCCACCGCTAATCGTAATAACTTTAATCCTCTGTGGAGCGAATCCCACCGCTGCCACCAAAAATTTATTTCTATACTGTTACGTCCTCGTTTACTTGGTTAATTGTATTAACCGCTAGTTTGATCGAGAAGGATAAAGGATAATAATTCCCGAAATATACGGTAGTTGCTGCCACCAGAAATAGTCCAAGGACTATTTCGAGAGAGAATTCTGTTTATCGTTTTCTTTTTTTTTATATATATATATATATACCTTTCCTTTCCGTCTATAGTATTTAAGTCTGATGTCGTGTTGGTTTCTCTTTCGCTTTCAATGATTGGTGTATTAATTGGGTAGCGTTAATTATTTCAATGCGACTGGTAAATAGTTTCCACTTTTCGGCTAACCTGCTATGGGCAGGAGTACTAGCGCGGGAGAGGATTAAAGTTATTTTGAAATAATGGTTAGGCTATGATAAACAAGATTTACTGAATTTATTTGAATTACAATATCGCTAGGAGTTTCGCTCAAAGATGACCAACGTCAGCTAACAGTGGGACGAGAGGAACGAAAACCCGCAAACGTTTCCAATGTTTGAAAACACCGTAATCAACACTACGTCAGATTACTGGTTAATACAGCGAACGGTCGTTATGATTTCAATGTCTCGGGTATTCCTTCGCGTTAATTATGTTTTGATATATTGTTCTTCTTTTTTGCCTTGATGTCGAATTTCGTACGACGCCGAAATTAACGGAGAAGAAATGATGCCAAATCGAAACTCTCGCCTTGCTTGTATATGTTAGGGCGATGAATTCTTGAATTCTAGCTCGTCTCGCTTTACAATTTATTTAGACTCCAATGTACCGGTTCACGTGATTTTAAGGGGTTGCGTGATAACGAAAAGCTATTACGGTTTCGCACTCGATTTTTGCACTAGCGATTGGATTGTTCGCCACGTTGATTGTAGCTTCTAGCACTGTTAAAATCGGTACTGATCCACTTCTGATGTCGGGGAGACGTTAAAGATTTGATCTGGGGTTGTGGGCCCGAAGCGAATCTACACTCAGGTGTAATCGTTGTCTTATACAATAGAGAGATATTCGCTAGTGCAGGGTATGATTATCACAGGATCTGTCAAGTAACCGCGATAATCAGATATTCGAGGAAACTAATGACAATGATCTTAGGTCCATAACGAATCCCCGTAACGGGATGATAGGGAATACGTTCTCCAAAGTTCATTCCACCAATCCTAAAAATATTATGCTTTCCTCAGTAGATTTCTTTTAGGGAGATGAATCTCGTTCGGTGATTCTACCGAGAAAGCTATATATGGAGGGTGTGTCTGAGACGAGCGTCATCAGATTCGTGGGAGAAAAGTATTCGCTCGAAGTGAGGAAATTGGATTGATGTTAGTGTGGTCAAATTTCCATGTCATTGGTTGGGGAAGGGTGCTAGCCACCCTTAGAGGAGAAAGTTGCTAGGGGGGGGCATCGTTCATGTACTGAAAAAAACAATTTGTCTCTAACTTCCATATGGATTTGGAACAAAGACTGTTTATCCGTTTGAAGGACTTTGTAACTCTAAGATTTATATAGCGGGTCCTCAGGCTAGCTGCGTGCACAATGGAGACACATCGACATCTGGTAATCATCTTACTCGGAGAATAGAATCTGCGTGTGGCAAGTCACGGAACAGAGACCGTCAAGATGTTCACTGTCGAATGTCACTACCACTATTTCCTTCTTTTTTAGAACTCTAGAGTTACTTTCATGCCTTTGTTAGACGAACGTTCATCCCTTGACCGCGCTACGTTCGGCGACTAGTTTGTCCCTCGAGCCCAAACTCACTATCATAAATCTCAAACAATTCAAATTGGACTAAACAACACATTTGTTTTGAGTACCCTACGTTAGAATCTAGATTACAGTATTGAGTTTTCCCGGAGTTCCCAAAGGGAAGCTCCGGTGTCTTCTCCATCTCCGACATATATAATAAAAAACTTGATAAACGGAATTCTCTCTCCGAAATAGTCAGCGGACTATTTCTGAGTGCTTAACAACTACCGTATTATTTAAAAGATTCAAATATGTTTTGATATTAGTAGCATCCTTTATCCTTCTCGATCAACTAGCGATTAATCACAATTAAAAAAGCAGGCGGCATAACACGTATACTACGTTCTGCGTGTAAAATGCAGTAAATACAGCCTTAAACGTTGAAATATCTCAAAAGTAACGAAATAACTTATTCTACGACAAAATCGACGAAACACTGAGCTTTGCGAGCTGCTGGTGTTGCGTCCACGCTATAAAACACGTGCCGGACAAGGCAACAATATGTAAATAGCATAAGAAGCAGATCAGAGCACACAGTAATGTAGAAAACTTAGACAACCTTACCCCCGAGACCCTTTTTGAATAAATCGTTACGTGGTAATTATTCAAAGGACAAATTGGTCTATAAATACGCTTATGTTACGTCCCCGCTCCGCGCGCGCCACAAAACCAGCAATTTGTAAGCTTAGACAACCCCACCCCGGGTTCCTTTTGAATAAAATCGTTGAGTGGTAATTATTCAGGTTAATTAACTATAAATACGCTCCTCACACATTTTTAATTTTTTGTTTAGTTGTTTAAACTACATTGGTCTAAATAAATTGTCAACTAGATTCAGGATTTATCCCTACATATACAAGCAAGGCGGAGTTTCATTTGTCATTTCTCTCCGTTATTTCCTCTACGAAATTCACATCACAAAGAATACTATTATGAAGATACATTGTCTACATTTACCATTATGTATGTTGTTACTGTTTTAACTTGAACTTTGCTTTTTCCTCTTCCACTGTTACAGATTGTCATCTTTGGGCAGACTCCTCATATTGTAATTCAAATAAATTCAGTAAATCTTGTTTTATCATACCTAACCATTGTTTCAAAATACTTTAATCTCTCTTACTCTCTATTCAAAAGTAATATTTACCGTCCTTGAAATAATTACCTACCCCGTATACCAATCATTGAAAAACCCACACTCAACTTAAATGCTATAGAAAAGATTATATATATGATATATATATATAAAATATAAATTTCTCTCTAATGTCCTTACTATTTCTGTGTAACAACTACCGTATATTTCGGGGTGTATCTTTATCCTTCTCGATCAAACTGGCGGTTAATACATTAACCCACATTTCTTCTCCGTTAATTTCGCTCATTGCGAAATTCGACTGAGGCAAAAAGAAGAATAATATATCAAAACATAATTAACGCGAAGAATACCAGACATTGAAATCATAACGACCGTTCCTGTATTAACCAGTAATCACTAGTGTTGATTACGGTGTTTTCAAACATTGGAAACGTTTGCGGAGGTTTTTCGTTTCTACATATATTACTGTTAGCAGACGTTGGTCATCTTTGGGCAGAAGACTCCTAGCTATATTGTAATTCAATTCGTGAGTAAATCTTGTTTATCATAGTCTAACCATTATTTTAGGTAACTGAAATCCTCTCCCACTGGTATATACTTACATAGCAGGTTAGCCGAAAAGTGGAAATTGTTTACCAGTCGCGTGGGAAAATAAGTAACCTACCCCAATTAATACACCAACGTGAAAGCGAAAAGAAGAGGAAACCAGCACACATCAGACTTAAATACTATAGACGGAAAGGAAGGTACACCGTTCCTGTATTAAACAGTATTAATCTGACGTAGTGTTGACATTACGGTGAGCAAACATTGGAAACGTTTGCGGGTTTACTTCCTCTCTCCACTGTTGTTGTTAGCAGACGTTGAGGTCATCTTTTGGGCGAAACTCTAGCGATATTGTAATTCAAAATAAATTCAGTAAATCTTGTTTATCATAAGCTAACCATTATTTAAAACTTTAATCCTCTCCGCGCTAGTACATACCGCGCAGCAGGTTAGCAGGTGGAAACTATTTACCAGTCGCATTGAAATAATTAACGCTGCAGGTATACACCAAGCATTGAAAGCGAAGAAACCAACACGACATCAGACTTAAAATGCCTATAGACAGCGGAAAAGGAAAGGTATATTACATATATATATAATAAAGAGGAAAACGATAAACAGAATTCTCTCTCGAAATAGTCCTTGGACTACATTTCTGGTAACAACTACCGTATTCTAACATCTTTCTCTATTCCCGGGTCGTTTAGACGATTCCGCGGCGGCGGTACAAATGTCCGGTCCTGGTGGTCGTTTTCGATGTAGTTACTATTGTATAGGGGACGGGTGTTGTTTCCGTTATAATTGTTCGGAGGTGTCGGACGTTGGTATCGTATTCTACCGTTTGCTTGTTTTAATTCTCGTGTTGCTTTCACGGCTTGGCGGTACGCATCGTCCAAGGATTGGTATCCTGCTATCTTTACTCGTAAATACACCTCGTTTGGAAGCCCCCTAACAAAAGCCTCCCTCGTGTTTCGATCTATTCTATCTTGGAATACGGTGCCGTACTCGTATCTTTCCCCGTACATTATCGCTAACCTAAGGTCTCTGACGCGATCTATATAATCTAGAATATCTTCTCCCGGTTGTTGAAATATTGTTCCTAATTCTCCCTTATATTCGTTAAGAGATTTCCCTGGACCGAACAGATCTTTTAATTTATTCCCGAAATCGTTTAGACTCATCAGTTCGGTGTCTTCGATGGCGAGGAGCGCGTGTCCACGGAGCTTATTTGTTAATAATTTTACCAACTGAGGTTCTTGATACCTAGGAACCATGTTTCGCGCGCGCTCGCATGCTCTTAAAAATTGAAATACCGAGGGTCGATGCCCGTCGAACACTGGTACCGACTCGATCGCGTCTTTTAGTTTAATCGGTTGAAAATATCTACCTGGCTGCGTTGTCTCTCGTTGAGTTTCCGGCTGCGATACGGTTGACTCAGGTTCCTTTTTGTTTTGAATTCGAGCATGTTGCTTTGTATTTCATTAATCTTTTGCACTCATGTCGCGAAAATTCGCATCCCATGCTGTAAGTTTTTCCGATAACATCAAGAGCATGTCTTTCTTCAGGGAATCTCGTGCGGTCGACATGTTTTCTATTTATTTTTTTAGTTAATACTCCAAAGAATTTTAATCCTCTGTGGAGAGTATCCCACCGTTAATCGTAATAACTTTAATCCTCTGTGGAGCGAATCCCACCGCTGCCACCAAAAATTTATTTCTATACTGTTACGTCCTCGTTTACTTGGTTAATTGTATTAACCGCTAGTTTGATCGAGAAGGATAAAGGATAATAATTCCCGAAATATACGGTAGTTGCTGCCACCAGAAATAGTCAAGGACTATTTCGAGAGAGAATTCTGTTTATCGTTTTCTTTTTTTATATATATATATATATATATATATATATATACCTTTCCTTTCCGTCTATAGTATTTAAGTCTGATGTCGTGTTGGTTTCTCTTTCGCTTTCAATGATTGGTGTATTCGTGGGTAGCGTTAATTATTTCAATGCGACTGGTAAATAGTTTCCCACTTTTCGGCTAACCTGCTATGGGCAGGAGTACTAGCGGGAGAGGATTAAAGTTATTTTGAAATAATGGTTAGGCTATGATAAACAAGATTTACTGAATTTATTTGAATTACAATATCGCTAGGAGTTTCGCTCAAAGATGACCAACGTCAGCTAACAGTGGGACGAGAGGAACGAAAACCCGCAAACGTTTCCAATGTTTGAAAACACCGTAATCAACACTACGTCAGATTACTGGTTAATACAGCGAACGGTCGTTATGATTTCAATGTCTCGGGTATTCCTTCGCGTTAATTATGTTTTGATATATTGTTCTTCTTTTTGCCTTGATGTCGAATTTCGTACGACGCCGAAATTAACGGAGAAGAAATGATGCCAAATCGAAACTCTCGCCTTGCTTGTATATGTTAGGGCGATGAATTCTTGAATTCTAGCTCGTCTCGCTTTACAATTTATTTAGACTCCAATGTACCGGTTTCGTCGACTAACAACAATTAACTAACTAACTAACTAAAAACCGCTTTGCGCTAGGATGCGTATTTATAGCTCAATTTGTCCTTGAATAATTACCACGTAACGATTTATTCAAAAGGAACTCGGGGTGGGGTTGTCTAAGTTTACAAATTGTTGGTTTTGTCCGGCGCGCGCGGAGCGCGGGACGTAACACACTGGGTGAGTCTGCTATTGTCAATCCGCTAATAATTAAAATTTAGTCAAAGTTCCGATACACGAGTCAAAGTTAAAGTTACCAACAAGGGTGTAGCCCTAGGCGTGCGAATCCGACATTTCAAACATTGTCGATAGTCGCGAGTCAATTGTCAACTAATTAGACATATATAATAATTGCTGAAATTGTAGAGTCTAAATAAATTGTAAAGCGAGACAACGACGAGCTAGAATTCAGGAATTTATCGCCCTAACATATACAAGCAAGGCGAGAGTTTCGATTTGGCATCATTTCTTCTTCGTTAATTTCGGCGTCGTACGAAATTCGACATCAAGGAAAAAAGAAGAATAATATATCAAAACATAATTAACGCGAAGGAATACCCGAGACATTGAAATCATAACGACCGTTCGCTGTATTAACCAGTAATCTGACGTAGTGTTGATTACGGTGTTTTCAAACATTGGAAACGTTTGCGGGTTTTCGTTCCTCTCGTCCCACTGTTAGCAGACGTTGGTCATCTTTGGGCGAGACTCCTAGCTATATAGTAATTCAATTAAATTGAGTAAATCTTGTTTATCATAGTCTAACCATTACTTTAAAATAACATTAATCCTCTCCCGCGCTAGTACTCCAGCCCATAGCAGGTTAGCCGAAAAAGTGGAAATTATTTACCAGTCGCATTGAAATAAGTAACGCTACCCAATTAATACACCAAACATTGAAAGCGAAAGAGAAACCAACACGACATCAGACTTAAATACTATAGACGGAAAGGAAAGGTACATATATATAATAAAAAAAAACGATAAACGGAATTCTCTCTCGAAATAGTCCTTGGACTATTTCTGGTGGCAGCAACTACCGTATTATTTAAAATTCAAAATATATTTCGAGTATTATTATCCTTTATCCTTCTCGATCACACTAGCGATTAATACAATTAAAAAAGCAAACGAGAACGTAACACGTATACTACGTTCTGCGTGTAAAATGCAGTAAATACAGCGCTTAAACGTCGAAATATCTCAAAAGATAACGAAATAACGCTTATTCTACGACAAAATCGACGAAACACTGAGCTTTGCGAGCTGCTGGTGTTGCGTCCCACGCCCGCACGTGCCGGACAAAACTAACAATATGTAAATAGCATAAGAAACGAATCGAGCACACAGTAATGTGAAAACTTAGACAACCCCACCCCGAGACCCTTTTTGAATAAATCGTTATGTGGTAATTATTCAAGGACAAATTGGTCTATAAATACGCTTACCATCCTAGCGCAAAGCGGTTTTTAGTTAATTGTTGTTAGTCGACGAAACCGGTACACTGGGTGAGTCTGCTATTGTCAATCCGTTAATAATTAAAATTTAGTCAAAGTTCCGATACACGAGTCAAAAGTTAAAGTTACCAACAAGGGTGTAGCCCTAGGCGTGCGAATCCGACATTTCAAACATTGTCGATAGTCGCGAGTCAATTGTCAACTAATTAGACATATATAATAATTGCTGAAATTGTAGAGTCTAAATAAATTGTAAAGCGAGACGAGCTAGAATTCAAGAATTTATCGCCCTAACATATACAAGCAAGGCGAGAGCTTCGATTTGGCATCATTTCTTCTCCGTTAATTTCGGCGTCGTACGAAATTCGACATCAAGGCAAAAAGAAGAATAATATATCAAAACATAATTAACGCGAAGGAATACCCGAGACATTGAAATCATAACGACCGTTCGCTGTATTAACCAGTAATCTGACGTAGTGTTTATTACGGTGTTTTCAAACATTGGAGACGTTTGCGGGTTTTCGTTCTTCTCGTCCCACTGTTAGCAGACGTTGGTCATCTTTGGGCGAGACTCCTAGCGATATAGTAATTCAATTAAATTGAGTAAATCTTGATTATCATAGTCTAACCATTACTTTAAAATAACATTAATCCTCTCCCGCGCTAGTACTCCTGCCCATAGCAGGTTAGCCGAAAAAGTGGAAATTGTTTACCAGTCGCATTGAAATAAGTAACGCTACCCAATTAATACACCAAACATTGAAAGCGAAAGAGAAACCAACACGACATCAGACTTAAATACTATAGACGGAAAGGAAAGGTACATATATATAATAAAAAAAAAACGATAAACGAAATTCTCTCTCGAAATAGTCCTTGGACTATTTCTGGTGGCAGCAACTACCGTATTATTTAAAATTCAAAATATATTTCGAGTATTATTATCCTTTATCCTTCTCGATCAAACTAGCGATTAATACAATTAAAAAAGCAAACGAGAACGTAACACGTATACTACGTTCTGCGTGTAAAATGCAGTAAATACAGCGCTTAAACGTCGAAATATCTCAAAAGATAACGAAATAACGCTTATTCTACGACAAAATCGACGAAACACTGAGCTTTGCGAGCTGCTGGTGTTGCGTCCCACGCTCCGCACGTGCCGGACAAAACTAACAATATGTAAATAGCATAAGAAACGAATCGAGCACACAGTAATGTGAAAACTTAGACAACCCCACCCCGAGACCCTTTTGAATAAATCGTTATGTGGTAATTATTCAAGGACAAATTGGTCTATAAATACGCTTACCATCCTAGCGCAAAGCGGTTTTTAGTTATTTGTTGTTAGTCGACGAAACCGGTACACTGGGTGAGTCTGCTATTGTCAATCCGCTAATAATTAAAATTTAGTCAAAGTTCCGATACACGAGTCAAAGTTAAAGTTACCAACAAGGGTGTAGCCCTAGGCGTGCGAATCCGACATTTCAAACATTGTCGATAGTCGCGAGTCAATTGTCAACTAATTAGACATATATAATAATTGCTGAAATTGTAGAGTCTAAATAAATTGTAAAGCGAGACGAGCTAGAATTCAAGAATTTATCGCCCTAAAATATACAAGCAAGGCGAGAGCATCGATTTGGCATCATTTCTTCTCCGTTAATTTCGGCGTCGTACGAAATTCGACATGAGGGCAAAAAGAAGAATAATATATCAAAACATAATTAACGCGAAGGAATACCCGAGACATTGAAATCATAACGACCGTTCGCTGTATTAACCACTAATCTGACGTAGTGTTGATTACGGTGTTTTCAAACATTGGAAACGTTTGCGGGTTTTCGTTCCTCTCGTCCCACTGTTAGCAGACGTTGGTCATCTTTGGGCGAGACTCCTAGCTATATTGTAATTCAATTAAATTGAGTAAATCTTGTTTATCATAGTCTAACCATTATTTTAAAATAACATTAATCCTCTCCCGCGCTAGTACTCCTGCCCATAGCAGGTTAGCCGAAAAGTGGAAACTATTTACCAGTCGCATTGAAATAATTAACGCTACCCAATTAATACACCAAACATTGAAAGCGAAAGAGAAACCAACACGACATCAGACTTAAATACTATAGACGGAAAGGAAAGGTATATATATATATATATAATAAAAGAAAACGATAAACAGAATTCTCTCTCGAAATAGTCCTTGGACTATTTCTGGTGGCAGCAACTACCGTATATTTCGGGAATTATTATCCTTTATCCTTCTCGATCAAACTAGCGGTTAATAAAATTAAACAAGTAAACGAGGACGTAACACCATATCCCTCGGAACTAGCGTCGGTATGTAATTCTATCGGATAATTGGGGTCAAATATCATTAACACTGGCGCGTCGGTTAGAACGGAAATTACTTTTTGCCTTATTTTCTCGTGCCTATCCGTCCAAGTTATGTGCTTGCTACTAGAGGTAAGTGCATACAAGGGTTTCATCACTTGAGAGAATTTAGGGACGAATTTTCGGAAGTAAGAGGCCAAACCTATAAACTGCCTAAGCTGTGTTACGGTCGACGGTGCAGGTAGAGAATTTAGAGCTTGTATTTTCCCCGGGTTTGGACGGACTTCCCGTTACAAATTACATATCCCAAATAGAGTATCGATGTTTTTAGAAACGAACACTTAGAAAAGTTGAACGAAAATCCGGCGTTCGCGAGGATATTCAACACAATGTCCAATCTCTCTAAGACTTGATCTATTGAATCGGCAATAATTAGGACATCATCTAAATAGACAACAACGTACGAATGAGCGAGGTCGCCTAAGTCTTTGAGAATGGCTCTCCGAAAATAACGGATGGTGCATTTTTTTCAGTCTAAACGGCATCGTTATGTACTCGTATTGTCCGTCGGGAGTGACGAACGCTGTATATTCCGTCGAATTAGGATAAACGGGAATTTGGTGAAACCCGCTGACTATGTCCAAGTGAATAAAGTATCTCGCCTTTTGCAATCTCACGATTTGAACAGCGATACGGGGTAGGGGATACCGATCCGCGACCGTATTTTTATTAATCACTCGAAAATCGACGCACAGTCTATTCGAACCTTGCCTTTTCTTTAGGAGTAGCATAGGGCTTGCGAACGGTGAACTACTAGGTCTTATGATCTTTGCCCTAATTAGTTCGCTGATTCTTTCAC
Organism: Bombus balteatus; assembly: GCA_019201815.1. Lineage (NCBI taxonomy): Eukaryota > Metazoa > Arthropoda > Insecta > Hymenoptera > Apidae > Bombus > Bombus balteatus. The sequence continues at coordinate 37,940 of JAFJHM010000071.1, read as the reverse complement.
GTACTATCCTGCGCTCTTCCTCGTTAAGTCTATAAGAACTTCTTTGTATGGTAACGTTAGGATCAATTAATTGTATTTCTAGCTGGCCTGCATTTACGCGAGTACGTAGGAAATCCGCAACGGATGAATCTTTGAATTTTCGAGAGGAGGAATTAATCGACTTTTATCATTGCCATGCACTTCGATGTCAATTTCATTGATATCGATCCCGTTTCCAGCGGTTTTATCACAGACATCAATTATTTTGCTTTACACATAGCGATGCTATTTCGTGTAATGTTACGTCAGAACCCTGACTTAAAATTTCACGACTAATCGCGATATCATATTTTAAATAACTATCAGCGGGGACATGAGAAATTATCTTCAATATAAAATCGTTAATACACACAATAGACAAAATGGAAGGTGTACGTTTACTACAGATATTTCCTACTTTTCGCATTACTACGTCAATAGTTCTTTTTCCCGAGAATCACGAGGGCTACAGATTCTTTAATTAGCGAACACTCGGCTTCAGAATCGGAGTAAAATGGAAACGACTCACCCAGATGACTTGGTCTACCAGTTGACGCTTCCACTGCGTAGAAGTCGACTCGACGTTTGTTATTGAAATTATAGTTTCCATTCAGGGCACTGTTTCGTAAAAGATTTCCGTCCGTAATCAGATTGATAGCTGCGCCCATGCAGCGAGGTCGGAGCACGTGATTTTAAGGGTTAAAACGTGATAACGAAAAGCTGTCCGGTTTCGCACTCGATTTTTGCACTAGCGATTGAATTAACTCGCGCACGATGGTCGTAAGCTCTAGCACTGTTAAAATCGGTACTGATCCCACTTCTGATGTCGGGGAGACGTTAAGATTTGATCTAGGGTTGTGGGCGCGAAACGAATCTACACTCAGATTAGACGTTGTCGTTATACAATAGAGGAGATGTTCGCTAGTGCAGGTATGATTATCACAGAATCTGTCAAGTAAACGCGATAATCAGATATTCGAGAAGCTAACGACAATGATCTTAGGTCCCATAACGAATCCGCGGCCAACGGGATGATAGAGATACGTTCTCGCAAAGTTCAAGTCCGACCGATCGTAAAGATAGTATTCTTTCCGTCAATGAATTCGCACAAGAGAATGAATCTCAGTCTCGGTGATGCCACCGAGGAAAACTATATGGGGTGTGTCTAAGGACACGCGGTCATCGGATTCGTGGAGAAAAGTCTTCGCTCGGAAAGTGAGGGAAATTGACGTTACTGTTAATTGGTCAATTTCCATGTCGATGGTTAGGGAAGGGTGCTAGCCGCCCTTAGGAGAAAGTTGCTAGTGGGGAGCATCGTTCATGAGAGAAAAAACAGATTTCTCTAACTTCCCATGGTTGGAACAAAGACTGTTTATCCGTTTGAAGGACTTTAGCTAACTCCTAAGATTTATAGCGGGTCCTCGGGCTAGCTGCACGTACTGTGGAGACGCATCGACATCTGGTAATCATCTTACTCGGAGAATAGAATCTGCGTGTGGCAAGTCACGGAACAGAGACCGTCAAGATGTTCACTGTCGAATGTCACTACCACTATTTCCTTCTTTTTCTAAGAAGAGCTCTAGAGTTACTTTCATGCCTTTGTTAGACGGAACGTTCATCCCTTGACCGCGGCTACGTTCGGCGACTGGTTGTCGCCTCGAGCCCAAGCTCACTATCATAAATCTCAAACAATTAAAATTGGACTAAACAACGACATTTGTTTAATTACCGCTACGTTAGAATCTAGATTACAGTATTGAGGAGTTTTCCCGGAGTTCCAAAGGGAAGGCTCCGGTGTCTTTCCATCTCCGACATATATAATAAAAAAAAACGATAAACGGAATTCTCTCTCGAAATAGTCCTTGGACTATTTCTGGTGGCAGCAACTACCGTATTATTTAAAATTCAAAATATATTTCGAGTATTATTATCCTTTATCCTTCTCGATCAAACTAGCGATTAATACAATTAAAAAAGCAAACGAGAACGTAACACGTATACTACGTTCTGCGTGTAAAATGCAGTAAATACAGCGCTTAAACGTTGAAATATCTCAAAAGATAACGAAATAACGCTTATTCTACGACAAAATCGACGAAACACTGAGCTTTGCGAGCTGCTGGTGTTGCGTCCCACGCTAAGCACGTGCCGGACAAAACTAACAATATGTAAATAGCATAAGAAACGAATCGAGCACACAGTAATGTGAAAACTTAGACAACCCCACCCCGAGACCCTTTTGAATAAATCGTTACGTGGTAATTATTCAAGGACAAATTGGTCTATAAATACGCTTATGTTACGTCCCGCGCTCCGCGCGCGCCGGACAAAACCAACAATTTGTAAACTTAGACAACCCCACCCCGAGTTCCTTTTGAATAAATCGTTACGTGGTAATTATTCAAGGACAAATTGAGCTATAAATACGCATCCTAGCGCAAAGCAGTTTTTAGTTAGTTAGTTAGTTAGTTAGTTAATTGTTGTTAGTCGACGAAACCGGTACATTGGAGTCTAAATAAATTGTAAAGCGAGACGAGCTAGAATTCAAGAATTCATCGCCCTAACATATACAAGCAAGGCGAGAGTTTCGATTTGGCATCATTTCTTCTCCGTTAATTTCGGCGTCGTACGAAATTCGACATCAAGGCAAAAAGAAGAGCAATATATCAAAAACATAATTAACGCGAAGGAATACCCGAGACATTGAAATCATAACGACCGTTCGCTGTATTAACCAGTAATCTGACGTAGTGTTGATTACGGTGTTTTCAAACATTGGAAACGTTTGCGGGTTTTCGTTCCTCTCGTCCCACTGTTAGCTGACGTTGGTCATCTTTGAGCGAAACTCCTAGCGATATTGTAATTCAAATAAATTCAGTAAATCTTGTTTATCATAGCCTAACCATTATTTCAAAATAACTTTAATCCTCTCCCGCGCTAGTACTCCTGCCCATAGCAGGTTAGCCGAAAAGTGGAAACTATTTACCAGTCGCATTGAAATAATTAACGCTACCCAATTAATACACCAATCATTGAAAGCGAAAGAGAAACCAACACGACATCAGACTTAAATACTATAGACGGAAAGGAAAGGTATATATATATATATATATATATATATATATATATATATATAATAAAAGAAAACGATAAACAGAATTCTCTCTCGAAATAGTCCTTGGACTATTTCTGGTGGCAGCAACTACCGTATATTTCGGGAATTATTATCCTTTATCCTTCTCGATCAAACTAGCGGTTAATACGATTAACCAAGTAAACGAGGACGTAACAGTATAGAAATAAATTTTTGGTGGCAGCGGTGGGATACGCTCCACAGAGGATTAAAGTTATTACGATTAACGGTGGGATACTCTCCACAGAGGATTAAAATTCTTTGGAGTATTAACTAAAGAAATAAATAGAAAACATGTCGACCGCACGAGATTCCCTGAAGAAAGACATGCTCTTGATGTTATCGGAAAAACTTACAGCATGGGATGCGAATTTTCGCGACATGAGTGCAAAGATTAATGAAATACAAAGCAACATGCTCGAATTCAAAACAAAAAGGAACCTGGAGTCAACCGTATCGCAGCCGGAAACTCAACGAGAGACAACGCAGCCAGGTAGATATTTTCAACCGATTAAACTAAAAGACGCGATCGAGTCGGTACCAGTGTTCGACGGGCATCGACCCTCGGTATTTCAATTTTTAAGAGCATGCGAGCGCGCGCGAAACATGGTTCCTAGGTATCAAGAACCTCAGTTGGTAAAACTATTAACAAATAAGCTCCGTGGACACGCGCTCCTCGCCATCGAAGACACCGAACTGATGAGTCTATACGATTTCGGGAATAAATTAAAAGATCTGTTCGGTCCGGGGAAATCTCTTAACGAATATAAGGGAGAATTAGGAACAATATTTCAACAACCGGGAGAAGATATTCTAGATTATATAGATCGCGTCAGAGACCTTAGGTTAGCGATAATGTACGGGGAAAGATACGAGTACGGCACCGTATTCCAAGATAGAATAGATCGAAACACGAGGGAGGCTTTTGTTAGGGGCTTCCAAACGAGGTGTATTTACGAGTAAAGATAGCAGGATACCAATCCTTGGACGATGCGTACCGCCAAGCCGTGAAAGCAACACGAGAATTAAAACAAGCAAACGATAGAATACGATACCAACGTCCGACACCTCCGAATAATTATAACGGAAACAGCACTCGTCCCCTATACAATAGTAACTACATCGAAAACGACCACCAGGACCGGACATTTGTACCGCCGCCGCGGAATCGTCTAAACGACCCGGGAATAGAGAAAGATGTTAGGAAAAGAGCAAGAGTAATAACCTGGAAAGAAAAAAGACGTAAATAAATACCCCCGATAGAGATCTAAGTCAAAAGGGGGATGTGGATTATTTGAAACAATCAACCTTTCAATGCAAACACTGTTCCGTTGCTGCGATAATAGATGTTACCTTAAATAGCAAGAGGACGCACGACACCACAGACAAGATCATGAGTGAGAAATCTCCCCGAGTTCCCAACCAAGATAAACAATACTGATGCCAAAGAATTTTTTGGAAGAAGTAGAGACTAGGAAATTAAACGACGAAGCGATGGGCGACGCTTGTCCCCCTGGCAGGGACGAAGGGCAAGTTTCCACGAGTTCTCTGAGCGTTTCAAATATAATAGGAGGAGAGATGGCGAGTGTGCCTCACTCAAAAGCTTCTACAAAACCACCAGAAGGTAACTTTATCGAACTCAAAGCCAAGTCGTTAAATTCTAAGGAAGATCAGACTACAGAGAATAAAAGTATAGCTATCCCTAAACCCAAAACGGAATCTATGAGCAAGGAAGTTTATAATAAGAATTTAAAGAATAATTCTGGATATACTGGAAAATATTCCTAAACGTCCCACACAAAATAATTAATAATTTACATATAATAAGCACTTCCAGTGAACCTATTCATTCTGGAAAAGGTAGAGAAAAATCAATGGGTTGTGAATAAAATAAATAAAGAAGAAAAAAATGGTAATCGAGGAAAAGAATTCTAAACATTTTCAGGCTGAAAAAACACAAGTTAAACGGGCTCAAAGAAATCGAAAAGAAGAAAATAGGGAATCACCAGTCGAAGGTACACATAAAAACTTGAATAAATACGCTAGCCTTGGATTACAATTGGATTAAAAATACTTCATTGGTTACTACATCTAGTGTTTGGTTTAGCTAGCACGTGTGCAGATCTTATTGATTCCTTTTGGAAAATATAGATGGTATCATACTATACTACATCCAGGATATTTATGGGTTAATATAGCTATGAAATTTTCAAAACTTCGTATTCTGAATGCTACTGGCAAGCAATTTGATAATTGGCTCGGTGATAGTAAACTTGCGCCTTGGCGCAAAATAAAACCAAAATGAAGAAAAGGAAGAAATTGGCAATCGGATACATGGTAGGAAAATGTTGCTTGTCAAATACTGCGGATAGGAAAATTCAAGGGAAAATCAAAAAGAGAAATTACTATGTGCATTTTAACTATTGTTCGAATATAAAATGTGTTATTCAACAAAATAACTACAAACCGTGAAAGTGAAAACGTAATTAAATTAAGAGATTATTATATTGTATCGTATTATTACAGTATTATTATATTAAATCAGATATAAGGAAACAAGGTTATGTTGCATAATTGTGTGACCGATGATACAATGTGCACGTGCTAAATTGAATCAATTAAACTGGAAAGACAATCGTACCGAGAACAGTTAATATTTTAGGAGTCATGGAGGAAACCACGTTAACAACAGTAAACCAATAACCAACAGCCTCGAACATCTTCTGGTCGAACACAGGGAACGATCAGTCAAATTTCTCCGGAAATTTGAACTGCAAGGGGCGGTGTTACGTCCCCAGCTCCGCGCGCGCCGGACAAAACCAACAATTTGTAAACTTAGACAACCCCACCCCGAGTTCCTTTTGAATAAATCGTTACGTGGTAATTATTCAAGGACAAATTGAGCTATAAATACGCATCCTAGCGCAAAGCAGTTTTAGTTGGTTAGTTAGTTAGTTAGTTAATTGTTGTTAGTCGACGAAACCGGTACATTGGAGTCTAAATAAATTGTAAAGCGAGACGAGCTAGAATTCAAGAATTCATCGCCTAACATATACAAGCAAGGCGAGATTTCGATTTGGCATCATTTCTTCTCCGTTAATTTCGGCGTCGTACGAAATTCGACATCAAGGCAAAAGAAGAACAATATATCAAAACATAATTAACGCGAAGGAATACCCGAGACATTGAAATCGTAACGACCGTTCGCTGTATTAACCAGTAATCTGACGTAGTGTTGATTACGGTGTTTTCAAACATTGGAAACGTTTGCGGGTTTTCGTTCCTCTCTATCCCACTGTTAGCTGACGTTGGTCATCTTTGAGCGAGAACTCCTAGCGATATTGTAATTCAAATAAATTCAGTAAATCTTGTTTATCATAGCCTAACCATTATTTCAAAATAACTTTAATCCTCTCCCGCGCTAGTACTCCTGCCCAGAGCAGGTTAGCCGAAAAGTGGAAACTATTTACCAGTCGCATTGAAATAATTAACGCTACCCAATTAATACACCAATCATTGAAAGCAAAAGAGAAACCAACAATACATCAGACTTAAATACTATAGACGGAAAGGAAAGGTATATATATATATATAATAAAAGAAAACGATAAACAGAATTCTCTCTCGAAATAGTCCTTGGACTATTTCTGGTGAAAGCAACTACCGTATATTTCAGGGAATTGTCATCCTTACTTCTCGATCAAACTGCGGTTAATACGATTAACCAAGTAAACGAGGACGTAACACTTTACCATCCTAGCGCAAAAGCGGTTTTGAGTTAATGGTTGTTAGTCGACGAAACCGGTAACTTTGGGTGAGTCTAAGCTATTGCCTAATCCGCTTAATAATTAAAATTTAGTCAAAGTCCTGATACGCGAGTCAAGAAAGTTAAGGGTACCAAACAAGGGTGTAACCCCTCAGGCGTGCGAATCCCGATAATTCAAATACATTTGTCGTTAGCCGCGAGTCAATTGTTAACCAATAGGACGGATATAATAATTGTTAAATTGTAGAAAGCTCTAAATAGTTTTGTGAAAGCCGGGCCGAGCTAGAATCTTCAGAGAATTTATCGCCCTAAAATATAAAAGCAAGGCGAGAGCATCGATTTGGCATCATTTCTTCTCCGTTAATTTCGGCGTCGTACGAAATTCGACATCAGGAAAAAGAAGAATAATATATCAAAACATTATTAAACGCGAAGGAATACCGAGACATGTTGAAATCATAACGACCGTTCGCTGTATTAACCAGTAATCTGACGTAGTGTTGATTACAGTGTTTTTCAAATATTGGAAACGTTTGCGGGTTTTCTTCACTCTCGTCCCACTGGTATGGTGTTAAAGGTCATCTAGGGCGAGACTCCTGGCTATATAGTAGTCAATTAAATTTAGGTAAATCTTGTTTATCATAGTCTAACCATTACACTTTAAAATAACGATGAAAATCTCTCTCCCGCGCTAGTACTCCAGCCCATAGCAGGTTGTGAAAAAGTGGAAATTATTTACCAGTCCATTGAAATAAGTAACCTGCAATTAGCCCTGCAAACATTGAAAGCGAAAGAGAAACCAACACACATCAGACTTAAATACTATAGACGGAAAGGAGGAGTTATATATATAAAAAAACATAAACGATTCTCTCTCAAATAGTCCTTGGACTATTTCTGGTACTTCTTTCAACTACCGTATTATTTAAATTTCAAAATATATTTCGAGTATTGTTATCCTTTTATCCTTCTCGATCAAACTAGCGATATACCACAATGAAAAAGCAAACGAGAACTAACACGTATACTACGTTCTTCATTGTAAAATGCAGTAAATACAGCGCTTAAACTCCGAAATATCTCAGATAGTAAATAACCTTGTTCTGCGACCAGGAAATCGTAGAAACACTGAGCTTTGCGACTCTGAGTATTGCGTCCCACGCATACTTTACGTGCGGACAAAACCCAACAATATGTAAAATAGCATAAGAAACAGATCAGGCACACAGTAATGTGAAAACTTGAACAACCCCACCCAGAGACCCTTTTGAATAAATCGTTATGTAGTAATTATTCAAGGACAAAATTGTAGTCTATAAATACGCTTACCATCCTAGCGCAAAGCGGTTTTTAGTTATTTGTTGTTAGTCGACGAAACCGGTACACTGGGGTGAGTCTGCTATTTAAATTCAATCCGCTAATAATTAAAATTTAGTCAAAGTTCCGATACACAGTCAAAAGTTAAGAAGTTACCAACAAAAGTTGTAGCCTAGGCGTAGAATCACATTCAAACATTGTCGATAGTCTTTTTTTTGATCGTATAATAATTGAACATATATAATAATTGCTATATCAATCAAAATACTTATTTAATTTCTCTACAAATTCACATCAAGGAAAAAAGAAGAATAATATCAAAACATAATTAACGCGAAGGATACCCGAGACTTTGAAATCATAACGACGATTCTGCTATACCGTAATCTGACTAGTGTTGATTACAATTGTTTTCAAATATTGGAAACGTTTGCGTTTCTTCTCTCTCCCATACTCACAGATTGGTATCTTTTGGGACAGACTCTAGCTATATAAATGGTACAGTTAAATTGAGTAAATCTTGTTTATCTGAATCTAACCATTACTTCAAAATAACATTAATCCTCTCCACATAGTACTCACCACTTAGCAGGTTAGCCGAAAAATTGAAATTATTTACCAGTCCATTGAAATAAATACAACCTACCCAATTAATGCACCAAACATTGAAAGCGAAAAGAAATCCACACATCAGACTTAAATACTTATAAAGAAAGGAAGTACATATGTAATAAAAAAAAACGATAAGCGGAATTCTCTCCTCAAAATAGTCTTTTCTTCTTCTGTTCTTCTTACTACCTATTATTTAAAATTCAAAATATATTTCGAGTGGTATTATCCTTTATCCTACTCATCAATTCTAGCTGATACGTAAGCAAGCGAAAATGTAACACTATACCTTGCAAATGTAAAATGCAGTAAATACAGCGCTTAAACTCAAATATCTCAAAGTACAAATCACTTATTCTACAAATCGACTTTAGAAACACTGAGCTTTGCGACTCTGAGTATTGCGTCCCACATCCACGTGCCAGACAAAACTAACAATATGTAAATAGCACATAAGAAACAATCAAACTTTTATTAATATGAAAACTTAGACAACCCCACCCCGAATCCTTTTAAATAAATCGTTATGTGGTACTTATTCAAGGACAAAATTGGTTATAAATACGCATCCCTAGCGCAAAGCGATGTTTAGTTAATTGTTGTTAGTCGACGAAACCGGTACACTGGGTGAGTCACTGATATGCTATATTAAAATTTAGTCAAAGTTCCGATACGCGGTAAAGTTAAAGTTACCAACAAGGGTGTAACCTAGGCGTGCGAATCCACAATTCAAACATTGTCGTTAGTCGCGAGTCAATTGTTAACTAATTAGACCTATATAATAATTGCTGAAATTGTGGAGTCTAAATAAATTGTAAAGCGAGACAACGACGAGCTAGGAACTCAAGAATTTATCGCCCCCTAACACATACAAGCAAGGCGAGAGTTTCGATTTGGCATCATTTCTTCTCCGTTAATTTCGGCGTCGTAAGAAAATTCGACATCAAGGCAAAAAGAAGAATAATATATCAAAACATACTTAACGCGAAGGAATACCTGAGACATTGAAATCATTAACGACCGTTCGCTGTATTAACCAGTAATCTGACGTAGTAGTGAACGGTGTTTTCAAACATTGGAAACGTTTGCGGGTTTTCGTTCCTCTCGTCCCACTGTTAGCAGACGTTGGTCATCTTTGGGCGAAACTCCTAGCGATATAGTAATTCAAATAAATTCAGTAAATCTTGTTTATCATAGTCCAACCATTACTTCAAAATAACTTTAATCCTCTCCGCGCTAGTGCTCCCGCCCATAGCAGGTTAGTCGAAAAGTGGAAACTTATTTACCAGTCGCATTGAAATAATTAACGCTACCCAATTAATACACACAAACAGTGAAAGCGAAAGAGAAACCAACACGACATCAGACTTAAATACTATAGACGGAAAGGAAAGGTATATATATATATATATAATATATATATATATATATATATATATATAATAAACGATAAACAGAATTTCTCTCGAAATATTCCTTGGACTATTTCTGCGTGGCAGCAACTACCATTATTTAAAATTCAAAATATATTACGAGAATTATATCCTTTATCCTTCTCGATCAAACTAGCAGTTAATACAATTAAAAAGTAAACGAGAACGTAACAGTATAGAAATAAATTTTGGTGGCAGCGGTGGGATACGCTCCACAGAGGATTAAAGTTCTTTGGAGTATTAACTAAAAAATAAATAGAAAACATGTCGACCGCACGAGACTCCCTGAAGAAAGACATGCTCTTGATGTTATCGGAAAAAAACTTTACAGCATGGGATGCGAATTTTCGCGATATGAGTGCAAAGATTAATGAAATACAAAGCAACATGCTCGAACTCAAAAACAAAAAGGAACCTGGAGTCAACCGTATCGTAGCCGGAACCTCAACGAGAGCACAACGCAGCCAGGTAGATATTTTCAACCGATTAAACTAAAAGATGTGAGTCGGTACCAGTGCTTCGACGGGCATCGACCCTCGGTATTTCACCCTTTAAGAGCATGCGAACGTGCGTGAAACTTCGTTCCTTGTGTACTAAAACCCGCAGTTGGTAAAATTATTAACAAATAAGCTCCGTGGACACGTGCCATCAGCATACCCGAACTGATGAGTCTAAAACGATTTCGGGAATAAATTAAAGATATGTCGGTCCAATGAAATCTAAACGAATACAGAGGAGAATCCAGCAAACGATATTTCAACGACCGAGCAGCCACGCCGACCATATGGATCGTGTGTCTCCGGCCAGCAATAATGGACGGAAGAAAGAGGCGACTACGGCATTATATCCCCCGACGTCCAAGAGACGATAGACTGGTAATATGAGTGAAGCCTTTCTGTTAAAGGACTCCCCGAACGAAGTCTATTGCGAGTAAAGATAGCAGGATGCCAACTCTGGACGATGCGTACCGCCAAGCCGTGAAAGCAACACGAGAATTAAAACAAGCAACGATAGAATACGATACCACGTCCTACACCTCCGGAATAATTATACCCAGCACTCGTCCCCTATAATAGTAAATTCATATCGAAAACGCACCGTACCAGGAAATAAAACAGTATACGTGGATAAATTATAAGGTAGGAAAATATATTTTATATATAAACGTGAAAGGCCAAATATGAAGATCCAGATCCGCACGCTAACAGTGTTACTCTCTAACTGAACAAAACCCTTTATTCCTCGTTGCCTGTCGACTGTTTTTATGGCTCGCCTTCGTCGTAGTCTTTTGCTCCATACGCCTTCAGATGGCTTCAATATGCTGGAGAAAGTGAAAAAGACCAGATGTAGAGTTTTAGAATTGCGACCCTTCGAAGTCAGGAATCACTGGAAAAGGGATTTACTAATCGTAAGTACTCCAGATTACTAAACCCCCGCCGAACAAAACTACACTCCACCATAGGAAAAGAGGCTCTAGCAATTGTCTACTGCGCGATGCAGCATTTCCAGACCATACCTATATGGTGGTGTAGAAATTTACTATAGTAAATATAACTACAAAACCGTGGGTATGGTGTGAATTCCATTGAGGACGCACGTCGAGCATTTGAAATGGAAACTGAAATTATCAAACTCTCGAGTTCGATATCATCCAATACAAAGAAGGATGAACAAATGCGCAAATGCAGATGCATTGTTCAGAAACCCACCAGGGTGTACTAAGCCAATCAGGAAGCGAGAAGAAGACTCTTCGCCAGATCAGATATCCACATTTAAAAAGGATTTCACCTGGATACCTCAACCGGAGGACTTCCTCCATATTTGAAGCAAATCACGCGTCTTACTCCCGTTTTATGTGATCCGAGAAAACAAGGAAAAGCTTTCCTTACTAGAAAACACCCTCGCCATAGAAAACACCCGTAAAATATTTTTGCCATCCAAGCATTAGCCGCCAGAAATCAACAAACATGTATATAAAGTAAATGAGAAATAATAGAGGAAACCGAAACAAATAAGTGAGTGAAGAGCCTCTACGGTGGTACTCTGAACGAACTCAGCAACGAGGAGAAGACGTGCGAGACCTACGGTACTTGCGTGAACTAAAATTTCGGGGAAACGTGAGACTCAGTTACGAGAGTGAATGATCATAAAGTAATATTCGTCGATATACAGGGCGTTCCGATAGACTAGAAGGAGTCTTAGAAATCAAGCGAAACAGGGAAACTGCCGCATTATGAAGACTTAATGTTGGAAAGAGCAAGGCTGAATCAAGACTCTGGAAAATACATCGCATCCCTACCCGTAAAGCGAAAACCGAAATATTCCTATAACGCCAGAAAATTCTTACTAAATTCATTGAGATCCTTACTGGATGTGAAAACGAAAAACAATTAACGCCCTTTAGCATTTAGCACAGGAAACGTGGAAGAAATACCCCGGTGTATACACAATCAGAAATTGAAGGAAAGTATTTATGGAAAAACTATAACTATAACCATCTGCACTGGAGAAGTAATCACACCACCAGTTGAAATACGAAATAATATAATACGGGAAAATTAGAATCGCAGGGACACAAAGGAGTAAATAAAGACCTATCAAAAGAATAATACGACAAATATTATTACTGAAAAAACATGAAGAAGGAAATTAAAAATATGTAAAAACCTGTAAGAAATGCCGAATTGAAGCAAGCTGACTGAATAAAACAAAACAACCAATAGTGCTCACAGATACACCGGGCAAAGCTTTCGACAAAAATTATTAGTATGGATATCGTGGTTCATTTACCAAGGGCACAAAAGATAGAAATGAATATATATTAACTATTCAAGATTTATTGACAAAGTATTCAATCGGGATTCCGATAGAAGGGATCTCTTCAGCTGAGATAGCGGACGTTTGTTTTCGTAAAACGATTTATTTGCCGATTCGGGTCACCGAGAGCCATTCCTACCGATCAGGGAGCGAACTTTACATCTTCGCCGCTAATGAAGAAAGTGGCAAAGATTACGCATTAAACAATACACTACGTCGGCATACTCATAGCCAAAGCAACGGTTCACTAGAAAGATCACACTACGTGTTAACCGAATACCCGCTTTCAAGTTATACATCGAAAATTCCAGAAACTGGGACGAATGAGTGGAATTAGCCATGTTTTCTTATAACACCTCTGTACACGAAGGGAACGAAATTTTCCCTGCATAAATTAGTCTCTGGGCACTTGGAACTGGGCACCAACATATGCAGGAATATCTCAGAGACCTGTTCGATAAAATCAACACCGTGCAGCAAATGGCAAGAGAAAATTTGATGAAATCCGAGTTAAAGTCAAAAAGAATATTACGACAGACGAATCAACCCGCAAAATTTCAAAAATAGAAGATCTGGTATATCTACTAAAGGGAACCTCAGCAAAGAAGGAAAAATTTTCTATACCAGACCGCATCAATAAAATAAACAAAGATATTGGAAGAGATTAAAAGAGAAAAGTACCTTATAAATCAATGAGGCTTGTACATAATTAAATATCGTAGAAAGAAATGTATATGCAGGATTCCACAGGGATTGGTTATAGGTCCATTTTTGTAGAACATAGTATATGATGGTCAGCTGAAAGAAATGGATAGATTAAATTACTCAATTGCCTTAATAAAAAAAAGGAAAAATGATATTAAATATTTATAACAATATTACAAATTAAACTAAATAAGCGGTGATATTGGTCAATAATTGATGTTCGACAACAGACTTACAGTTGGCCAATGAAAAAAACAGAGACCAAATTTTACTTACAGGTACGAGAATAAGAACTGTGATTGACAATTAATTAACCTGAAAAAAAGGAATGTTATGGTAAAATACTTTTGGAATAGAAATCGATAATAGTAGGAAATTCATTTACTCACATCGAAAAGGCAGCCGCATAAAAGCCTTTACAGTTACTGTAAAGAGAACTTACTACTAAATTTATGAATACGTGTACGGAGTATGGAAGCGTGTGATATTACTGGAACAGTTAAAAAGGCAAGCAACAAAAGCTGAAACCAAGAAAAGTTTAGTAGGTGACATTATAACAACAAAATAACTCAACATTGGCCGTAGAGCGGTCTTCGCTAAACAAGAAAAAGGATAGACTATTTTACTATGCTTTTTGGATACTACTAACGTTTGTTTTCATACTTACGATCTAACATAAATAAAAGTAGTCATAAAGTGTTTTACAATGTAACGAAGAACCCAGATGATGCGAACATGCACTGTGTAAATGTCCTACATGAGCAACAACAACAGCGTATAAACTTGGAGAATAAAGTTGGAGAACCTATAAGCAGTAATAAATATAGTGAACAAAGTTTTAACTAATAAGATGTAGACTAGCTTCAAATTGTATTTCATACAATTATGTAGTAACAACCAATTAATAAGAAAATAAAATTGGCCAGTAAGTATATAAAGAGGTTAGAAATCAATCAAGTGCTAACCAAATATCAATAACATAAACGACTGGAATAAGAGAGATAATATATTACATTAACCTATATTATATTATTATACTAAATTTGATATATAGAAATTAATATTATAATACATAATAGTAGTCGTTGACCGCGATACACTATAAAACATATTAAAATTAAACAAATTAAATGGCAATTTTAATACTAACAGATGTAAGGATAAATAAAATTACTCATAATAAGTGTTGAGAGTGCAAATGTTTCCGAGCAAACGCGGCGTTGAAAAAATAGAATCTGAGAACAGTAATAATTTCCAATAAACAAGCTCACAAGTAATAATATATGGATTAGCTCCAAAAATTATACTTCATGCTGAAATATGAAATAACAGCCAATGACAAGTATGAAGTAACAACTAAACTAATAAGAAGGAAATAGAAACAGCCAATAAATATAGAAATAGGTTAGAAATTAATCAAGACAGATTAATTGAGTATCAATGTTAAACACGATTAAAATAAGAGATAATTATATTGAATTGATCACATTATAGTATTATTATATGGAATCTGGTATAAAGAAGTAAGGTTATACTACACAATAATGACCGGTGATAGAATACACTATGCATATGTTAAATTAAACCAATTAAACAAAAGCTATATAGATATATATCACTCATAACCATGCAGTGAAACAGTGCTATTAATAATTTATAGATTTCAACAGCAATCCACAAGCTATTATATTAAAATAACACACAAGTATATATACACAACAAACACAAAAGAACAATATTATTGCCATTTGAATTTTCAATTGCACCAAAATAGAAGTAGAAACAAATAACAAATAAATGATCTGTTTGGTATAAATAAAACACAAAGAATGTGCTATTAATATGCCAGCAACACGCCGTGAACAACACACATTATAATGAATACAAAATAATATTATTGTCATTCCAATTTTTCAATTGCCCTAAAACAAAAGTTAAAATAAGTAAAAGATAAATAATAAATTCGATATTAATAAAAGTCACTATATACTAGGGACATTCACAAGCGGCCATTTTGAGAGTGATGCTGATCAACATGTGCATTTAGTAACTTTTATACGTTGCAAAATAAATTATATTTTTCGATGAAGAAACAAATATTTAACAAGATGATAATAAAACAAATGGTAGCTTGTAACAAGACAATAATAAATAATAATTAATACAACGTAGCACACCCATTATATGGTAACAAGAATAATCAAAAATTAATAGAAGATCAGCCACGAAAAATAAAAAATAAATCAAAATTTTGCAACTAATTGCAATTAACAATTAAACTATTAACTATTCACGATTGTTGAATTAATGGAGAAAAGAACACATAATATATATTCAGGAGCAAAGCTTATCCCTGATAATGATACACTTGTTGTACATTGACATCATTAATTAACTAGAAAATCCTCAAAAAGAAAAGATTAAAAACAATACAAAACACGTTAATAATGGAAAATTTTTGTTTATGTGTGTGTGAGAGAAGGGTGCATCAATTTACAAATAAAAGCAGGACACTCAGTCCAGGTACCTCTGCGAAATTTGCGAACCCCTAAAGGGGAGTGTCGCGTCTCACCTTCCCCGTACCGTAACGAAAAAGCGAAAACTACACTGCAAATAACGCGAGTGACTGATTCTAACACTCAAACGAGCGCACAATTTTAATACATTAATAAAGATTAATTAACTGTAGACACATATATATAAATACACTATTAAATAAGGGCGACTAATAAACTAACAAAATAAGGTTATATATATTTGGAGATGAAAGGACACCGGAGCCTTCCCTTTGGAACTTTGGAAAATCCCTTAACACTGTAATCTAGATGCTACCATAAGCTGTAATTAAGCAATTGTCGTCACGTCCGATTGTATTTGTTCGAGACTTGTGATAATGAAGGCTTGGGATCGAGGGCGACAAACAGTCACCGAACGTAGCCGCGATCAAGGGGATGAACGTTTCTCCTAACAAGGTATGGAGTAATTTACACTTAAGCTCTCCTTAAAAGAAATGAGTCGTAGCGTGGCACGCGGCGGTAAACATTTCAACTTACTGCAATCCCGCTCATACACACCTCTACCCTTCGGGTAACGCATGATTACCAGATGTCAACACATTGCCGCAGTACATGTTCAGCGTAGCTTGAGGACCCGATTATAAATCTTAAGATTTAGTTAACTAAGGTTCTTCAAACAGACAAGTCTTTGTTTTGAACTTCACAGGGAGCAGGAAATCTATTTTTCCCACGAACTATTTTCTTCCTGCCAGCAACTTTCCCTCAAAGGCGGCTAGCATCCTTTTCACAACCACCAACATTGAAATTGATGGCCCAGTGCTTTCCCAGCAGCGTCCATTCCTCGCGCTTTCCAACGAAGGCTTTCTCCACAGATCCTGATCTCTGCCTTGGAACACATCCTATCCTTAGTTTTCCTCAGCGAGGAATCACCGTTGCAACAGACTCTCTCTCACGTACATTCATCAAAGTTAAGTAACTCTTTATGACCAGTGATTACTCCACGTTTTAACTAAAGTCCAATTAGACTTTGACGAAAAAGCAAACTCCGCTATCCCGTTGACCGCGGATCGAACCTTAGACCATTGAGTGTCTAATCTTGAGTGTCTAATCACCGCAGTCTTACTTGTCGAACTCTCTATAAGACCCATACTTGTGTGTTAATAAACGTTACTTCAATTGTACAACGACGGTATGGATAGTTCCAGTGAAGATTCGCCACACGCCTCTAAACCCTTATTACAATGACGATTCGATATATATATGTCGGAGATGGAAAGCATTACCCCCGGAGCCTTCCCCTTTTTTGGAATCCGGGAAAACTCCTCAATACTGTAATCCAGATTCTAACGTAGCGGTACTTAAAACATGTCGTCGTTAGTCCAATTGTATTTTTGAGATTTATGATAGTGAGTTTAGCCCGAGGCGATCAAACTGTCGCCGGAATGTAGCCGTGGTCAAGGATGAACGTCCGTCTAACAAAGGCATGAAAGTAACTCTAGAGCTCTTCTTAGAAAAGGGAAATAGTTGTAGCGGACATTCGACAGTGAACATCTTGACGGTCTTTGTTCCGTGACTTGCCACACGCAGATTCCTATTCCCGAGTAAGATGATTACCAGATGCCGTGCGTCTCCACAGTACGTGCGCTAGCCCGAGGACCCGCCCTTAGGGATTTAGCTACAAGTCTTCAACGGATAACAGTCTTTGTTCCACCATGGAAGTTAGAGAAATCTGTTTTGTCTCACGAATGACGCCTTCCCGCTAGCACCTTTCTTAAGGGTGGCTCACCTTCCCTAACCATCGATAGGAAATTGACCACTTACAGTAGCGTCAGTTTCCTTCACTCTCCTGTTTAAATACTTTTCTCCACGACTCTAATGCGAGCCGATCCATGCAAAATCGGAGCCCCGGTTAGAATCGGGGAGATCTCAGATTTCACGGTATCGTTCCAAAAATAATTTCACGATCAGGGGAAATTTTCGACGAACATTATTATAGACAACCAGGTCTACCGTATAACAATACACGTAGTTCAGACCAATAATGCGACACCGTTGTGAATCTAGACTTTCACACCTTGAATAAATATGAAAAAGGGAGAATAATCCTGATGAAGTGCTCGAAATCAAAAATATGGGCTTTTAGAGACACGGGTGAACAGAGAGGTAGATTTGTAAAGTAGACTCGCGTGAAAGTCTAATCCAAAATTATGAACCCACGCTAAAACACGGTGAAATGAACCTGTATTGCAGGATGATCTCAGTTTTAGAAAGGCCAAGACTATCTCCACACGATAAAGGTAAGTCATAAACTTAAAATCAAAAATGTGGCTGGAAGATGGCATAATACGCGGAAGTCACATTCCGACTATGCCAGCCCGATCGTATTAGTTAAGAAAAAGACGGATCGACTAGAATATGCGTCATTACAGACGATTAAATCGAAAAATAGTGAGAGGATGAATGCCCGCTTTGTAACGTGATCCGAAGACCAATTAGATTCGCTGCGGGGCTCCAGAGTATTCAGTACTCTGGACCTCCGGAGAGCAGCTTCTTTCATGTCCTGCTTGAGAGGAAAGCAGTAGAGAGGTATACACGGCATTCGTAGTCCCCACAGGTCAGTACGAATTCCTAAAATGCCGTTTGGATTATATGTAATTCCCGTACGTTTTTGAAATTCATAAACGTAGTTTTAAAAGGGTAAATCCGACGGGGGTTGTTTAAACTACATGGACGATCTGATTGTGCCGTCGACTGACCTTTCGGTGGGTTGTTGAAAAACTGGGTCGTATTGCCGTCCTAGTGCTGTAAAGTTCGTAGCGTGTTCCAGTTGCTTATCACAAACAGGGCGCGACAAAGGATGTCAAGATCGGAAACTTCGAATTAGGCCACTAGTAGACACTGGTAGTGACCTGACTCTAATGCGAGCCGATCGGTAATACCAAATCAGGCGCAGGTTAAGTCGGGGAGATCTCCAGATTTCACGGTATCGTTCCAAAATAATTTCACGATCAGGGAAATTTTCAGCAGGCATTATTATAGACAACGGGAGTCGTACCGTATAACAACGTAGTTCCAGACGCAATAATGCGGCAATACGTTTATTATTGGCATAGACTTTCTAGCCACCGTTGAGATAAATATGAAAAGGGAGAATCTTTCATTCGTAGAATAAGGACGAAAATCCTGATAAGAAACGCGAAAAATATATTGAGTAGAATCGGGATTAATGCTAAAACTAAAAGTATATGGACCATTAAATAAAACCGATCAATAAACTAAAAAGCATATACGGACCACTAAATAAAATTGTTGAGGTTATTAGATGTATAAACAGAGAAACACGTGGATAAATTCAGTAGAAAAATATATTTTAATACAGAGGTGTACTAACAAGTAAAAACATAATTTGAGCTGGTCCAGATCCGGTACTGCCAGTAGTAAAAGTTACCTCTATAACTAAAAAAACTCCGAAGCCAACGTCGCCCGTCTACTGTTTATGTGTCTGCCTTCGTCCCAGCCTTTTGTCTATACGCTATCGATGGTTTCAGTGCTTGAGAAAAACTAAAAGACCAGATGTAGAGTTTCTTAGAAGTGATACCACTTCAACCAAAACCGATCAATAAACTGACACGCGAATAGCACGAACCTTCGATCGATCAAATCATTGTAGCATTGTATAACATAATAGCGGAAAATAATCGTGGCAAGTCATTGAGAACGTAACACACTTTCAACGTCGAAACAAGCCCAGCAGCTCGCAAAATTGCATTCTTTGGACAATTTTGAAGAAACTAACAGTTATTTCGTTCTCAGACATTATCTACCGACGTATTTAAAACACGCTCTTCTCGCTCCATTTTACACGCCGAACAGTGCGCACGCTCATCTCTACGTCGAAACAAGCCCAGCAGCTTGCAAAATACAATCATGTGAAGATCAGACGAAAATAACTGTTATTTCTCTCTCGTGTTTGAGAGATATTTTATGCGTTTTTGCACGCTGTTTTTCCATCCATTTTACACTCTCAGTGTAGCTCATGTCTGTTTCCCAGCTTCGGAAATAAGACCCTGCACCCAAGCATGTACCTCTAAATTCATCAATCGCGGGGAGACGCAATCGCGAGAAACACGTCAATGGGAGTCGTAAATTCCCGTTACGATTATAATAATCGACGCCGCAGAATAGATCGATCCCCATTTCAAATATTAATAGGTGGTTGTTGAGGTATAACGCTGTGGGTTCATGGTGGTTATTATAAAATATATATTTCCAACAACTGATTACACAAGTTTTCCGACGCTGCTTAAGCATATGTAGTGTATCACAAAAAAGGATTACTCGCATAGGATCGTGACGTCACTTAGCTCCTGAGTTGACTGCTCGTTGTGGAACTCTTGAATGTGACCTCGATTCGTCGGTTACGAGAACGAGTAGAGAGCGCGTTGAAGTTGACTGTCTTTTGTCAGGAACCAATTGAAAAGGATTTACTAATCGCGTACGCCTCCAGATTACTAAACCCCGCCGAACAAAAACTACTCCACCATAGGAAAAGAGTGTCTAGCAATTGTCTACTGCGCATGCATTTCAGACCATACCTATATGGTAGGAAATTTACTATAGTAACAGACCACAAACCGTTAGTATGGATGAATTCCATTGAGGATTCCACGTCGAGCATTTGGAAATGGAAACTGAAATTATCAGACTTCGAGTTCGATATCCAATACAAAGAAGGACGAACAAATGTGCAAATGCAGATGCATTGTCTAGAAACCCACCAGGGTGTGCCTGCCAATCAGGAAGCGAGAAGAAGACTCGCCAGATCGATAAAGGATTTCAATTGGAGACCTCAACCGAGGACTCTCCCATATTTGAAGCTAAACCACGCGTCTTGACTCAGTTTTATGATCCGAGAAAACAAAAAGGAAAAGCCTTTACTCGAAAAACACCTTGCCATAGAAAAACACCCGTAAAATATTTTGTCCAAGCATTAGCCGAAATCAATGCAAACACAGGCGAGGAAGTAGCCGATCGAGAAATAGAGGAAACCGAAACAACAAGTGAGGAAGAAGAGCCTTCTACGGCGGACTCTGAACGAACTCAGCAACGAGGAGAAGACGCGAGACCTACGGTACTTGCGGAACTAAAAATTTCGGAAACGCGAGACTCAGTTACGAGAGTGAATGATCATAAAGTAATATTCGTCGATATACAGGGCGCTCCGATAGATAAAGGAGTCTTAGAAATGAAGGAAACAGGGAAACTGCCGCATTATGAAGACTTAATGTTGGAAAGAGCAAGGTTGAATCAAGACTCTGGAAAATACATCGTATCCCTACCCGTAAAGGAAAACCGAAATATTCCTATAACGCCAGAAAATTTACTAAATTCATTGAGATCCTTACTGGACGTAGTAAACGAAAAACAATTAACGCCCTTTAGCATTAGCACAGGAAACGTGGAAGAAATACCCCGGCGACACACAATCAGGAAATTGAAGGGAGTATTTATGGAAAAAACTATAACCATAACCATCTGCACTGGAGAAGTAATCACACCACCAGTTGAAATACGAAATAATATAATACGGGAAAAACACGAATCATACGTAGCGGACACAAAGGAGTAACAAAGACCTATCAAAGAATACGACAACATTATTACTGAAAAAACATGAAGAAGGAAATTCAAAAAATATGTAAAACCTGTAAGGAATGCCAATTGAAGAAGCTGACTAGAATAAAAACAAAACAACCAATAGTGCTCACAGATACACCGGGCAAAAGCTTCGACAAAAATTAGTATGGATATCGTCGGTTCATTACCAAGGGCACAAAAGAGAAAAATGAATATATATTAACTATTCAAGATTTATTGACAAAGTATTCAATCGGGATTCCGATAGAAGCGGGATCTCTTCAGCTGAGATAGCGGACGTTTTCGTAAAACGATTTATTTGCCGATTCGGGTCACCGAGAGCCATTCTTACCGATCAGGAGCGAACTTTACATCTTCGCTAATGAAGAAAGTGGCAAAAGATTACGCATTAAACAATACACTACGTCGGCATACCATAGCCAAAGCAACGGTTCAATTGATAGATCACACTACGTGTTAACCGAATATTTCAAGTTATATATCGAAAATTCCAGAAACTGGGACGAATGAGTGGAATTAGCCATGTTTTCTTATAACACCTCTGTACACGAAGGAACGAAATTTTCCCTGCATAAATTAGTCTCTGGGCACTTGGAACTGGGCACCAACATATGCGGAATATCTCAGAGACCTGTTCGATAAAATCAACACCGTGCAGCAAATGGCAAGAGAAAATTTGATGAAATCCGAGTTAAAGTCAAAAGAATATTACGACAGACGAATCAACCCGCAAAATTTCAAAATAGAAGATCTGGTATATCTACTAAAGGAACCTAGCAAAGGAAAATTTTCTATACAAGACCGCATCAATAAAATAAACAAAGATATTGGAAGAGATTAAAAAGAGAAAAGTACCTTATAAATCAATGAGGCTTGTACATAATTAATTATCGTAGAAAGAAATGTATATGCAGGAATTCCACAGGGATTGGTTATAGGTCCATTTTTTGTAGAACATGAAGTATATGATGGTCAGCTGAAAGAAATGGATAGATTAACCTCAATTGCCTTAATAAAAAAAAAAAAAAAAAAAATGATATTAAATATTTATAACTTAATATTAAAATTAAACTAAAATAAGCGATGATAATGGTCAATAATTGATGTTCGACAACAGACTTACAGCTGGCCAATGAAAAAAAAACAGAGACCATTTTACTTACAGGTACGAGAATACCGAAGGTAATAAATATTAAGATTGACAATTATAACCTGAAAAAAAAGGAATGTTATAAAATACTTTGGAATAGAAATTGATAATAGTAGGAAATTCATTACTCACATCGAAAAGGTATACATAAAAGCCGACACAGTTATGAGAACTTACTACTAAATTTAAGTGAATACGTACGGAGTATTGAAGCAGATATTACTGGAACAGTTAAAAAGGCAACAGGAAACTGAAAAACCAAGAAAAATTTAGTGACATTATAACAAAATAACTCAACATTGACGCAGCGGTCTTCGCAAACAAGAAAAGGGGATAGACTATTTTACTATGCGGATACTTACAAAATATGACATTTGTTTTCATACTTACAGATCTAACATAAATAAAAGTAGTCATAATAAGTGTTTACAATGTAACGAAGAACCAGATGATGCCGAACATGCACTGTGTAAATGTCCTACATGAGCAACACAGCGTATAAACTTGGAGAATAAAGTTGGAGAACCTATAAGCAGTAATAATATAGTGAACAAAGTTTTAACTAATAAGATATAGACTAGCTTCAAATTGTATTATACAATTATGTAGTAACAACCAATTAATAAGAAAATAAAATTGGCCAGTAAGTATATAAAGAGGTTAGAAATCAATCAAGTTAACCAAATATCAATAACATAAACGACTGGAATAAGAGGATAATATATTACATTAACCTATATTATATTATTATACTAAATTTGATATATAGAAATTAATATTATAATACATAATAGTAGTCGTTGACACGATACACTATAAACATATTAAAATTAAACAAATTAAATGGCAATTTTAATACTAACAGATGTAGGATAAATAAAATTACTCATAATAAGTGTTGAGAGTGCAAATGTTCCAAGCAAGCGACGCAGCGTTGAAAAAATAGAATCTGAGAACAGTAATAATTCAATAAACAAGCTCTAAGTAATAATATATGGATTAGCTTCAAAAAATTGTACCATACAAATATGAAATAACAGCCAATGACAAGTATGAAGTAACAACAAACTAATAAGAAGGAAATAGAAACAGCCAATAAATATAGAAATAGGTTAGAAATTAATCAAGACAGATTAACTGAGTATCAATGACAAACACGATTAAAATAAGAGATAATTATATTGAATTGATCTATTATAGTATTATTATATGGAATCTGGTATAAAGAAGTAAGGTTATGTAACAAAAATAGATTGAACAGAGGTCGGTCGAAACTAGAAAAACCGTGAGTCATCCTTGTGTGGTTGGTTTATGTTAGCCTACGTGACTAAAGTCACCCTAGTTTACATAGGTATGAAAAAACAATAGACAACGTGAGAGCGAGAGTTTTGTGTTCTCAGGGGACGACCGAAAGGGCAGAGCGTGAACCGAAAAGTGGTGTTTGGAGAGTAGAGTTGATGGACGTCGGAGGTAAAGTCGATGAGAGAACTGATGCATCGTTAGTATTAGAATGTCAGAGTATTAAATAACGTGAAGTTATTTAATATGATACGAATCATAATTACTATTAACGAATACCTTTTCTGTTCATTATACCTGTATATTTATTTATTTATTTATTAATAAATTTAAATAATCGGAAAAATACACTCTTAATTTTTATAAAGTTATACTACACAATAATGACCGGTGATAGAATACACTATGCATATATAAATTAAACCAATTAAACAAAAGCTATATAGATATAAACCACTCATAACCATGCAGTGAAACAGTGCTATTAATAATTTATAGATTTCAACAGCAATCCACAAGCTATTATATTAAAATAACACACAGTATATATACACAACAAACACAAAGACAATATTATTGCCATTTGAATTTTCAATTGCACCAAAATAGAAGTAGAAACAAATAACAAATAAATCATCATTTTGGTATTAAATAAAACACAATGCACGTGCTATTAATATTAAAGCAACACGTCGTGAACATACACATTATAATGAATACAAAACAATATTATTGTCATTTCAATTTTCAATTGCCCTAAAACAAAGTTAAAATAAGTAACAGATAAATAATAAACTTGATATTAATAAAATGTCACTATATACTAGGGACATTCACAAGCGGCCATTTTGAGAGTGATGCTGATCAACATGTGCATTTAGTAACTTTTATACGTTGCAAAATAAATTATATTTTCGATGAAGAAACAAATATTTAACAAGATGATAATAAAACAAAATGGAAGATTGTAACAAGAAAATAATAAATAATAATTAATACAACATAATACACCATTATATGGTAACAAGAATATTAAAATTAATAGAGATCAGCCACGAAAATAAAAAATAAATCAAAATTTTGCAACTAATTGCAATTAACTATTAAACTATTAACTATTCACGATTGATGAATTAATGGAGAAGAACACATAATATATCAGGAGCCAAAGGCTTATCCCTGAGTAATGATACACGTTATTGTACATTGACATCATTAATTAACTAAGAAATCGCTCAAAAAGAAAAAGATTAAAAACAACGAATACAAAACACGTTAATAATGGAAAATTTTGTTATGTGTGTAGAGAATGGGCATCGAATTTTACAAATAAAAACGGGATACGATCAGTCAAATTTTCTGAAATTTGAACCCTAAAGGGGGGAGTGTCGCGTCTTACGCGCCCGCACGTACCGTAAACGAAAAAGCGAAAACTACACATGCAAATAACGCGAGTGGCGATTCGAACACTCAAACGAACGCACGGTACAATACATTAATAAAAGATTAATTAACTGTAGACACATATAAAATACTATTAAATAAGGGCGACTAATAAACTAACAAAATAGGGATGTATATATATGTTGGAGATGAAAGGACACCGGAGCCTTCCTTTGAACTTTGGGAAAATCCCCTTAACACTGTAATCTAGATGCTACCATAGCTGTAATTAAGCAATTGTCGTCATTCAATCCGATTGTATTTGTTCGAGACTTGTGATAATGAGCTTGGGATCGAGGCGACAAACAGTCACCGAACGTAGCCGCGGTCAAGGGATGAACGTTTCTCCTAACAAAGGTATGGAGTAATTTTATAGCTCTCCTTAAAGAAATAGTCGTAGCGGCACGCGGCAGTAAACATTTCAACAGTTTCTGTCCCGCGGCTCGCACACACGCAGACTCTACTTCCTTCGGGTAACATGATTACCAGATGTCAACACATTGCCACAGTACATGTCCAGCTAGCTTGAGGACCCGTTATAAATCTTAAGATTTAGTTAACTAAGGTTCTTCAAACAGACAAACAGTCTTTGTTTGAACTACGGGAAGATAGGGGAAATCTATTTTTCCCACGAACTATTTTTCTTCCTGCCAGCAACTTTCCCTCAAAGGCGGCTAGCATCCTTTTCTAACCACCAACATTGAAATTGACCAATTAACAGCAACGTCCATTTCCCTCACTTTCCGAACGAAGGCTTTTCTCCACGAATCCGATGATCTCGTGCCCTTAGACACATCCTATCATAGTTTTCCTCAGCAGTGTCACCGTTGCGAACAGACTCTCTCTCGTACGATCTCATCAACGAGTTAAGTAACGTCTTTATGACCAGTGATTACTCCACGTTTTAACATAAAGTCCAACTTAGACTTTGACGAAAAAAGTAAACTCGCTATCCCGTTGACCGCGGATCGAACCTTAGACCATTAGTGTCTAATCTTAGTGTCTAATCACCGCAGTTACTTGTGAACTCTATAAGACCCATACTTGTGTTAATAAACGATACTTCAATTGTACAACGACGATGGATAGTTCCAGTGAAGATTCGCTACACGCCTCTAACCCTTATTACAATGACGATCTGATATATATATGTCGGAGATGGAAAGACACCGGAGCCTTCCCTTTGGAACTCCGGGAAAACTCCCTCAATACTGTAATCTAGATTCTAACGTAGTGGTAATTAAACAAATGTCATCGTTTAGTCCAATTTTACCCCATTGTTTGAGATTTATGATAGTGGAGCTTGGGCCGAGGAAGACAACCAGTCGTCGAACGTAGCCGCGGTCAAGGGATGAACGTTCCGTCTAACAAAGGCATGAAAGTAACTCTAGAGCTCTTCTTAGAAAAAAAAGAAGGAAATAGTTGTAGCGACATTCGACAGTGAACATCTTGACGGTCTCTGTTCCGTGACTTGCCACACGCAGATTCTATTCCTCCGAGTAAGATGATTACCAGATGTCGATGCGTCTCCACAGTACGTGCAGCTAGCCCGAGGACCCGCTATAAATCTTAGGATTTAGCTAAAGTCCTTCAAACGGATAAACAGTCTTTGTTCCAACCATGGGAAGTTAGAGAAATCTGTTTTTTGTCTCACGAACGACGCTCCCTGCTAGCAACTTTCTCTCTAAGGGCGGCTGGCACCCTTCCCTAACCATCGACAGGGAAATCGACCAATTAACAGTAACGTCAATTTCCCTCACTCTCCGAGCGAATACTTTTCTCCACGAATCCGATGACCGCGTGTCCTTAGACACACCCCATATAGTTTTCCTCGGTGGCATCACTGAGACTGAGATTCATTCTCTTGTGCGAATTCATTGACGGAAAGAATACTACTGTAACATCGCAAAATAGATTGAACTAGAGGTCGGTCGAAACTAGAAAAACCGTGTGAGTCATCCTTGTGTGGTTGGTTTATGTTAAGAGTACCTACGTGACTAAAGTCACCTCGTTCTTACATAGGTATGAGAAAAACAATAGACAACGTGAGAGCAGAAGGACGATTTCGTGTTCTCAAGGTGGGACGACCGAAAGGGAAGAGTGTTGCGAACCGAAAGGTGTGTGTGCGAGAGTCAGAGTTGACCGAGACGTCGGAGAGCAAAGTCGAGTCGAGAGAACTGATCGCATCGTTAGTGTTATTAGAATCATCAGAGTATTATTAAATCACCGCGAAGTTATTTAATATAGATACGAATACCATAATTAGCTCAACTAAGCGAATACCGTTTTCTGTTCAATTCATACCTGTATAATTATTTATTTATTTATTAATAAATTGTAAATAATCGGAAAAATTCCACTCTTAATTTTTCACGATATTACAAGTGGGGGCTCGTCCGGGATAGAATAGGACAGAAAACCTATACTTCTTTTAACGTGAGCTATTTGTGCGGAGGTAGAAAAGAAACAAATAAAATGGCAAACGCTTTGGATGACGAACGATTGTCGGGTTGAGGAGGATTTCACACTGGAGGAGCTGAGGAGTAAGCTCCGCACAGAATGAACTTACCTATATCTAAAAGTGCGAGGTCTGCGTTGATGGCCAGACTGAATAAAGCGTGCAGAGCTGGTCGAGCTACTCCCTGAGGAATCGAAGAGTGGCGAAGAGCCAACAGACCAGCGGCGAAATCTAAGGAGCATGTCGAGAGCCGAAACGCAGTCAAGAGGGAGAGGAAGTCGAGGGAGCTGAGAAGCAGCGGAACAAAATCAATGACCAAGGCTGGCCAAGACCGAAGGGAACAAGGAACCTGGTCGATCTGGAGATGCAAGGAAGGCGCGATGCGCCAGCTGCGGTGATGCGAAACGCGTCTGTGAGAGTGTCCAGACAGGCCAAAGAGGACCTAAATGCTTTAAGTGCTTGGAAGTAATGGGCACATCGCATCAAAGTGCGAAAACCTTCGTTAAGTCTGTAAAAAAGTTCGTAGCGTGTTTCGGTTATCACAAACTTAGGGCGCGACACAAGGGATGTCAAGATCGGAAACTCTCGAATTGAGCGCACTAATAGACATATGGTAGTGACCTGACTCCTAATGCGAGCCGATCAGCATGCGAAAATCGGAGCGCGCCCAGGTTAAGTCGGGAAGTCGTCAGATTTCACGGTATCGGTTCCAAAAAATAATTTCACGATCGGGAAATTTTCGACAGACATTATTATAGACAATGAGTCGTACTGTATAACATACACACGTAGTTCCAGACGCACAATGCGACAGCCGTTTATTATTGGCATAGACTTTCTAGCCACCGTTGAGATAAATATGAAAAGGGGAGAATCTTTCATTCGTAGAATAAAGACGAAAATCCTGATGAGTGCCCGGAAACCCTGAAAATAGACTTAGAGACACGGGTGAACGAGGTAGATTTGTCCCACATTAAGGACGTGCAACATAGGCAGGCAGTGGAAAGTCTAATCCAAAATTATAGATCCGCTGAAAACATTTGCGAAGTAGGAGTCGAAATGAACCTGATATTGCAGGATGATCCCCCTAGTTTATGAAAGGCCGCGAAGACTATCTCCACACGATAAGGTTGAAGTCGATAAGCAAATCAAAATGTGGTGGAAGATGGCACAATACGCTAGTCACATCCGACTATGCTCAGCCGGATCGTATTAGTTAAGAAAAAAGACTGGATCGACTAGAATAAAAGTCTCGATTACAGATGATAAAATCGAAAAAAATAGTGAAGGATAGAACCCGCTGCCCCTTGATCGAAGACCAATTAGATTCGCTGCAGGGCTCGCGAGTATTCAGTACTCTGGACCTCAAGAACGGCTTCTATCAATGTCCCCTGCAGAGGAAAGCAGTAGAAAGTATACGGCATTCGTAGTCCCCACAGGTCAGTACGAATTCTGAAAATGCCGTTTGGATTATGTAATTCGCCGGCCATTTTTCAGAAATTACATAAACGTAGTTTCTTAAAAGAATTAATCGCGACGGGGGTTGTTTTAACGTTACATGGACGATCTGATTGTGCCGTCGACTGACCTTTCGAGTGGAGTTGAAAAACTGAGGGTCGGTATTGCGCACGTCGCTGAGTGAACACGGACTGCTCATAAACTGGGTAAGTGTCGATTCTTACAGACAAGATAGAGTATCGAGGTATATGGACTCGAAGGTGGTAACGTTCATCCGTCAGAATGTAAAACCAGGACCGTATCTGTGTAGTGAAAGCCCTGCGGAAATGGCCATTTATAGATACAGCGAGAGGGCGAGCACGAAGGGCCACGTACAACCTCTACGGCAGCAAATCACATGAAGTGGTGGAAGGGTTGACGATAGTGATGAAAGGTCGCAAGCTTAGCGACGATGAGCACATCTGAGGAATGGTGTGGTTGTCAGGAAAGGCCGAGTGTAAACGTCGCGAGTAAGTTGAACTAAATCGTCAAACTAGAAAAACCGTGTGAGTCATCCTTGTGTGGTTGGTTTATGTTAAGAGTGCCTACGTGACTAAAATCACCTAGTTCTTACATATTAGGTGAAATAGTAGACAACGGCGAGAGCAGAAGGACGATTTCGTGTTTCTCAACGTGGGACGCACCCAGCAGGAGCAGAGTGTGTAAGCGGAACCAAAGGTGTGTAAGTAATTTGGTGAGAGTCGAGCTGACGGAGACGTTGGAGAGCAAAGTCGAGTCGAGAGAACTATCGCCTCGTTAGTGTTATTAGAATCATCAGAGTATTATTAAATCGTTGCGAAGTTATTTAATATAGATACGAACACCTGAATTAGCTCAACTAAGCGAGTACCGTTTTCTGTTCAATTCATACCTGTACTAATTGTTTATTTATTTATCACTAATTCAAATAATCGTAAATTTACCCCCTTAATTTTTCACGATTTGCAAGTGGGGCTCGTTCGATTGAATAGGACAGAAAAACGACACTTTTAACGGAGTTCTTTGTGCGGGAGGTAGAAAAGAACAAATAAAATGGCAAACGCTGGGAGACGAACGATTGTCGGGGTGAGGAGGATTTCACACTGGAGGAGCTGAGGAGTAAGCTCGCACAGATGGAACCTGCGCACATCTGGTGCGTGGTCCGTGTTGATGGCCGTTCAGACTAATAAGGCGTGCAGGTTGGCGAGCTACCCCTGAGGAATCAAGAGTGGCGTAAGCCAACAGACCAGGAAATCTAAGGAGTATGCCGAGAGCCGAACGCAGTCAAGAGGGAGAGGAAGCCCCTGAGGAGCCGAGTAGCAGCGCGAACAAATCAATGACAAGGCTGGCCAAGACCGAAGGAACAAGGAACCTGGTCGATCTGGAGGTGCAGGAAGGCGCACGTCTCCAGCCGTGCTGATCGGAACGCCCCAGGCAGAGTGTCCAGACAGGCCAAGAGTTCCCAAATGCTTTAAGTGTAGGAGTACGGGAACATCGCCATCAAAGGGCGACAACCTGGGTAAGTCTGTAAAAAAAGTTCGTGAAGCGTGTTTCGGTTATCACAAAACAGGGCGCGACAAGCATGTCAAGATCGGAAACTTCCGTAATTGCGCGCACTAATAGACACTGGTAGTGACCTGACTCTACGCGCGAGCCGATCAGCATGCGAAAATCGAGAGCGCCCAGGTTAAGTCGGGGAAGTCGTCAGATTTCACGGTATCGGTTCCAAAAATAATTTCACGATCGGACCTCTACGAAAGACATTATTATAGACAACGAGTCGTACCGTATAACAATACACGTAGTTCCAGACGCAATAATGAGACAGCCCGTTTATTATTGGCATAGACTTTCTAGCCACCGTTGAGATAAATATGAAAAGGGGAGAATCCTTCATTCGGAGAATAAAAGGACGAAAATCCTGATGAGTGCCCGGAAATCCCTGAAAATAGACTTAGAGACACGGGTGAACGAGGTAGATTTGTGTCCCACATTAAGGACCTTATTTTACAGGTAGGCAGTGGAAAGTCTAATCCAAAATTATAGACCGCTGAAAACACAGCGAAGTAGGAGCTCCAAAGCCTGAACCATGATATTGATGGATGATCTCCCAGTTTATGAAAGGCCGCGGCAAGACTTCTCACGATAAGGTCAAGTCGATAAGCAAATCAAAAATGTGTGGCTGGAAGATGGCAGCGCAAATACGCCAGTCAGCATTTCACCCCCTATCCAGCCGGTTGTTGGTTTAAGAAAAAGACGGATCGATCTAGAATATGCGTCGATTACAGACGATTAAATCCGAAAAAATAGTGAAGGATAGATACCCGCTAGGCCCTTGCATCCAAGACCAATTAGATTCGCTGCGCAGGGCTCAAGAGTATCTGCAATACTCTGGACCTCAAGAACGGCTTCTTTCATGGCGTCCTATAGAGGAAAGCAGTAGAAAGTATACGGCATTTAGCGTAGTCCCCACAGGTCAGGTGCAAGCATTCTAGAAAATGCCGTTTGGATTATGTAATTCGACCGGCCGTCTTTTCAGAAATTCATAAACGTAGTTTTAAAAGAATTAATCGCGACGGGGGTTGTTTTAACGTTACATGGACCGATCTGATTGTGCCGTCGTTTGACCTTTCTGAGTGGAGTTGAAAAACTGAGGTCGGTATTGCTGCGTCGCTCAGTGAACAATGGACTGCTCTGGCAAACTGGGTAGGTGTCGATTCTTACAGACAAGGATAGAGTTATCTAGGTCATATTGTCAAGGTGCGGTACCGTTCATACCGTCAGGGACATGTCAAAACCAGACCGTATCGTGTGGTGAAAGCCCTGCGGAAAATGACCGGTACATAGTGCAGGAGAGGGCGAGCACGAAGGGGCACGTACAACCTCTACGGCAGCCAGGATCACATGAAGTGGTGGAAAGTTGACGATAGTGATGAAAAGTGCAAGGCGACGATGAGCACATCTGAGGGCAGATGTGATTTGTCAGGAAAGGCCAGGGAGCGTGTAACCTCGCAAAATAGATTGAACTAGAGGTCGAGTCGAAACTAGAAAAACCGTGTAGAGTCATCCCTTGTGTGGTTGGTTTATGTTAAAATTTTCACGTGACTAAAATTCCCGCTGGATTCTTACATAGGTATAAGAAAACAATAGACAACGTGAGAGCAGAAGGACGATTTCGTGTTTCTCAAGGTGGGGACGACCGAAAGGGCAGAGTGTGCGAACCGAAGGTGTGTGTGTTGCGAGATCAGAGATCCCGACCGAGACGTCGGAGAGTAAAGTCAGGTCCGAGAGAACTGATCCATCGTTAGAGTGTTATTAGAGATCTAAAGTATTATTAAATCACTGCAGGATTGTTTAATATAGATACAATACCATAATTAGCTCAACTAAGCGAATACCGTTTTTCTGTTCAATTCATACCTGTATAATTATTTATTTATTTATTAATAAATTGTAAATAATCAAAATTTACACTCTTAATTTTTCACGATATTGCACCTACCTTACGATCAGTCAAAATTGGACTTTGCGAGGCAATATCTCTATCATCCCGTTGGCCACTTGGATTCGTTATGGAACCTAGGATCATTGTCATTTAGCTTCTTGAGTATCTTATCATCCGGTTACTTGTCAGATTCGTGACATCATACTTGCACTAGTAGATATCTCCTCTATTGTATAGCGGCAACATCTAATCTGAGTATAGATTCGTTTCAACCCCACAACCCCTAGACCAAATCTTTAACTCTCCCCACATATATAAAAACGGAAAATATGGCCAGGTAAAGTCGATTAATATAAACTAGAAAGTATATGGACCATTAAATAAAACCGATCAATAAACTAAAAAGCATATACGGACTACACTAAATAAAATTATTTGAGGTTATTAGATGTATAAACAGAAACACGTGGATAAATTGCTTAAGGTAGAAATATATTTTTAATACGGTGCAGTACAAGTAAAAATATAATTTGAGCTGGGTCAGATCCGTACACATGAAGTAGTGTTACTGTATAACTAAAAACTCCGAAACCAACGTCCCTGTCTACTGTTTATGGTCTGCCTTCGTCCCAGTCTTTTTGTCTATACGCTATCGATGGTTTCGGTGGAAAATTAAAAGACCAGATGTAGAGTTTTCTTAGAAGTAGTGACCCTTCAACCAAAACCGATCAATAAACTGACACCACTTGAATGCTTTGAACCATGAACCGATCAAATCAATTAAGAATAAAGAACGATTGTATACGTGCACATATGCTTAAAGGAAAATAATCACGTGGCAAGTCATTGAGAACGTAACACACTTTCAACGTCGAAACAAGCCCAGCAGCTCATAAAACATTCTTTGGACAATTTTGAAGAAAACTAACAGTTATTTCGTTCCTTTTTGAGATACTTCGACATTTAAAACGCTCTTTTTACCGCTCCATTTTACACGGAATGCCAATTGCACGCTCATCTCTACGTCAAACAAGCCCAGCAGCTTGCAAGGTAGTTTTGAAGATTTTGACGAAAAGTAGCTGTTATTTCTCTCGTGTTTGAGATATTTTAGCGTTTTCACCTGTTTCACTCCATTTTACACTCTCAATATGGCTCATGTCTGTTTCAGCTTCGAAATAAGACCCTGCACCAAGCATGTAAATTCGATCAATCGGAGGAGAGCAATCGCGAGGAAACACGTCAATGGGAGTCGTAAATTCCCGTTACGATTTATAATAATCGCACCACCCAGCGACGAAATCATCCCCTAATTTCCGTTAAGATAATGGGGGTGGTTGTTGAGGTATAACCGCTGCGGTTCACAGGGTTATAAAATATATATTTCAACAACTGATTACACAGAAGTTTCCGACGTTGCTTAAGATACAGGTGACGAAGAAGAAAGGATTACTCGCAGAGGAGAGAATCCGTGTATATGAACTGAAGCGTCGGCTTGAATTCTTGGGATTTGACTGCCTCGGTTAGAACTCCTTGGTGTGACTCATTTCGTTACGAGAACCGTAGAGTGTTAAAGTTGACTGTCCTTTGGTTATATGGAGAACCAGTAGAGTTGACCCTCCTGATAGCGTAGAAGCAGTAGAAGAAATTAGGAGCCGTCGAGCGGTAGCACAGTAGACCTAACTAAGAACCAGTGAAACTGTAAGAAGGTTGAAAACGGTGAGCTGTTCTTCCAGTGTGATTACAGGGAAGCTCGGTGCGTGTACCCTTTAGAGACAAGAAGGGATTCTTGCTCACATTTTAGTTAGGAAAGTGAGGCAATGATCCCATGCCGATGGTTATGACCAATGTTGGGAATAAAGATAGAAGAGGAAGAAGCTCCTACCAACGTAGTTCATGGGCGACATTGTTCATAGGAGGAAAAACCAGCTTTTACGTTGGTTTTTTATTTAGGCCTATACTTCTCCATGAAATTTGTCAGAATGTACAATAGACCTAAGGACTGTTTATGTGCCACCTATAAACCGAAAATACTTGCAAGGATTAAATGTTCCTGCAAGCTAATAAGACTCCGGTTTATGGTGGGGCTATAAATTTATTGAGGGGTTTACCTCTAACGGTGGTTGGGCCTTGACGTCAGACATTGAAGGATGTCCGCGGACCTTTCGCGACGTAAACATGCTCCCCCGTTGAGAGGACACCGATCAAACTCTGTAAAGATAAATTAAATCTTCTATCAACTCCTGACTGATTATTTGTTGCCGTGAATTGTGGCCATCCAGATGATGCCGTGGACCCAGGACAGATTTGATAGATTGCGACCGAGGAACCGATGCGTTGAGGATACGTTGTCTGCCTGGAGGCTGGTCCCGACGTTGCGTTGAGGGGCCGTTTGGGTTCACGTCCAGGAAGTGTCGTGAAATAGCTCGGCCACATGAAATGTGTGGAACACCTCGGCCCATGAAGTATCGTGGAACACCTCGGCCCACGAGGTGTCTTTGAAGATATTTCGCCCCAGGAGGTGTCCTTGAACGGAACTCCAGTGGTGCTTGGTACAAATTCGTCAAACACGTCACTGGAGGTTTGTTTTGATTAGGGGGAGACTGAAACTCCCCGATGATCTGCCCGAACTCAGGTATCTCTGTTGCTGTTACTTACACCTCAATCAGCGTAATGTTGCACCTTGTGCTACTGTCGGAGTCCTTCGTATTGTCAACTGGAAGCGTCAGTGGGGATGACTATCCACGTGGTTCCATGAATCGGAAGTCAACTGAATACACGTCTAAGAGGTAGCTTTTTGGATGCACATTCTTTTCCTCGTCAGGATCATCTAATTCTTTTTAGATCGAGTTTATCCTGCTCACCGTGTCGTAGATGGTTTCTGGTAGGACGTAAGAAGGTTTCCTTCTACCTTGTGTTGCATTTCCAAACCATCAGACCCTTATGAATATATATTGCCTGTTGTCTTGACCTCCCTTGCTCCCGTTTCGGCTGTGGAAGCGTGAAGGAGGTCATGGATTTGTCGAGAACAAGGCTCCCCCCGCTGACCCGTCCGTATTGCGCCTTCTTAATGATGCTTGGTGGTTGTACCGCCCTTGTACCATTCCGAGGTTGTCTCCTTTGGGTTAGGAGGGCAGTTGGCGTTCTGGTAGGTCACATGATACTTTGTTTCTTCTGAGCTGTATCCCATGTGGGACTGGGAAAAGAAATGCGCTGGTGACGTCCTTCCTAGCCTTCTGAGGTCGTCTGGCTGGGGGACCAGGTGGATTGGTGTGGTTGCTCAGAAGGGTTCTGAGGGCTCTTCGGAGGGTGCTAGTTTGGAAGTTGGGAGAATGTCCCAGCGTTGCTGGAGCCAAGAGCTGACTCAAGGGGGAAGGTGGTGGCCAAAGACTTGTGCGAGGTAGCAATCTACTTGGGCTCCAGTGGACCAGTGTTGAGATCGAAGGCCATAGACCTGAAGCTGACTAACAATCAATGATTGGTTCGGGGGGTAGAACTGGAGGTGATTTCTGCTTTGTCACTCAGGTGTGCCCTTTGTATATTGATATTTCATTATGTGTTCCAGAATGACTCTTCATATGATGTCCATATCAGTGTAACATGTGTGTGATGTCAGAGTTATTAACCTCAAGGGTTGATCAGAAAACTTATTCCTAGATAGATGCTGATCATCTTGGATTCCGGAGAGTCTCTCTCTTGGTGTCGACTGAGTGGATGAGTTGTACCTATCCATGAGGCGGATTATTCGTAAATCCGTGATTGTGATATTCTCTAGTATTTGCTGTTACGCTACCTATATCCCCGTCTTCTAGATTTCCAATTCTTCTTGGACAGCGTTGATTTGTTCCAAAGCCTCGTCCAGAAAGATTTGCAGCATGAGAACAAAAGGTTTTCGTCTGGTCGTCCGATTGTTCGTATGCAGTCGGAGGTCGACGCGCGTTGTGTGTGGAAGAATCAGCCAAGAGTAGAGGCTAACTTTGTCTTCATAAACGTAAGATTACTGATTTTTCAACGCATGTACCATGTTAGGCTTTGGTAAAGTGCACGGATTTACCTTATGAAATCGCTGTTGTGGAGAGGCTGGTGTCAGCGGCGGCGGGAGTTACGTTCCTCGACCACCCGGGTTATCCTCTTCGAAGGTAACGTTTCTCGCGTCACTGACGTTTGACGTTCATTTTTCGTTTGAGGCTTTGCTTTGCGAAAAATTTACTTTGAATTTTTCGCTCGGTAGGCGTGCACTTCTCTTTATCACGTCTCGTTATAACGGATCTCACTGTAGAAGAACAGTGTGAACTAGGAGTGAAGTTTAATCTTTCCTCAACAGCACGGTGCACCGCCACATTTTAGTCGTCATGTGAGAGATTTTTTAAATCAACATTGCACCAAGGCAGGATTGGTCGTGCTGGAACAATAATGCTTGGCCACCAGCTCTCCCTTACTAACTCCTCTTGACTTTTTATTTATGGGAGCTATATTAATTCAATTGTCTAATTCTGGAAGAAATCGCAAGTTGCGAGCAATTGAAAGAAAAGATTATTGTAGCATTTCATACTTTTAAAGCAATCGAATACGTTAGAAAGTGTTCATATTGAAATTTAATTAGAAGAGCAGAAGTATGTGTTCGGTAGAATAGGCAACATTTTCAGCAATTTTTGTAATAATAAACTTTATGATTACTTCATATTATTTCATTATGTATT